>RJWM01009883.1:8425-66020 GCA_004363535.1 Dasyprocta punctata | reverse complement strand
TCAACCCAGCTATTCCCCTTCTGGGTATTTTCCCAGAAGAATTAAAAACATCATACCACAGTGAGATATGTACACCTAAGTTTATAGCAGCACAGTTTATAACAGTCAGATCTTGGAAACAACCTAAATGCCCATTGACTGAGGAATGGATAAAAAAGATGTGTTATTTTTATACAATGGAGTACTACTCAACCATAAAGAAGGATAAACTGGAGGCTTTTATAGGTAAAATGGATACAACTTGAGACCATACTCACAAGTGAAATAAATCAGACACACGTGTAAGCAACATATTGTCTTATTAGTGTGAGAAGCTTAAAGAAGCAATATATGTCTCTCTTTCTATATATATATATATATTATGCAATATATATACCATTGTTACCCCTAATTATTGTTTAGAATTTTTAAATTTTTTCTTTAAAATAAAATGAATTTGAAGAAAAAGAAAAAATAATAAAGTAAAATAGATTTTAAATGAAAAAAATCAGGAGTGGTGGTAAGTATCAATACCAGGAACCCCAAAACCTCAGATGAGAAACATGCCATTAGGACTATCCAATGAGCCTAGAAATGAACTTATTGGCGGTAAGGAACAATTGTTTCCTTAGTCCTAACTACTTGTGCATTATTACAGTGCAGTTACCACATTCTCTACTATCTGGTGCCTCTTTCTAAAGTCTTCCAATTTATCTTCGGGGAGCTTCCCCTGTGTTGGTCCCATTGCACGTATGAGGAAGTTGCATTTGTAGGTTCTCTTTGGACTTTCCTGGATAGGCATCTGATGCTCCTTCATTTTGTTTGGAGTACAGTGGTTGGAGGAATCTGGGACACATTTGCACCAACCTGAACACTAAAAGAGGCCCTAGGTACAAGTGCACTTTCATGTGTTATGCGAGCGGTGGGACCCAAGATGAACTGCATAAAAGGAGATGCTGCTTCAGTTTCCAGTCAATTCTCTCCATGCAGAAATGTAGGCATCACCAGAGCTTACAATTTCAGGGTGGGAAGGGGGTAAGATATTGTACTAGTATTTCTTTTTTTTTTTTTTTCTTTTCTTTCAAATCTATTTTATTTTAAAGAGAGAAAATAAAGCAAAATTTCAAAACACAATAATTAGGAGGTAACAATGGTATATACACTGCATATTGTATGCATATATATACATGTAAATACTAGTGTTTCTAAATAATTGGCTCAAATTAAAATTTAAAAATATGTTTTGTTTAGGCCGAACAATAGATTTCTGTAGACCACATCTGGTCTGTTTAAAAACTGTTAGCCGGGCATGGTGGCGCACTCCTTTAATCCCAGCACTCAGGAGGCTGAGGTAGGTGGAGCGTTGTGAGTTCAAGGCTGGCTTGGGCTACAACGCGAGCGCAAGGCCGACCTGAGCTACATAGTGCGACCCTGCCTCAAAAAAACCAGGGCCAGGAGTTTGGTTCAGTGACTTAAGTGCCTGTCTGGCAGGCACAAGGTTGTGAGTTCAATCCCTGGTGCTGCAAAAAAAATAAAAATAATAAAAATAAATAAAAAATAAAAATAAAAACTCTGTCAAGAACAAAACTCAGCAGAAAACAAATCCCTCCCTGAGTTTTGCTTGGCTTCAGGGAAGGCTGCCACACCTGCCCGTGTCTGCCCAAGAGTCACTTCCTTTCAGGAAGCTGCGACTCTAAAGAACTTAATCACTCCAGGCTGTACTGATTTGGCCACTTGTCAGGGTGAAGTTCTTAGTATTGTCTTTGCTTCGAGGGAAAAGGGCTGGGACAAAGACAGTTCTTACTGTCATAAAAAAAAAAAAAAAAGAAGAAAGCACTGGTAGGTTGTTCTGAAATGTCTTTCTGACATGTAGACAGACTTAAAATTCCATTGCTAACAACCACTCATATATGATTGCTGTCCAAACTCAGAAAAGTCAAGTGGCTAACTCAGAGCTGTTAGCATGCCAACAATAATACCAGTTCTCTTTCCTCCTATATTCTACATCTCCCATAAAGGAAGAGTATCTCAGTTGATAAGCACCACTGTCTGCAACTGGAGTAATCTGAAATTGGCATTGCATTCTGACCTTACCCATCCAGAATGCAAGTGATTTTAGGATTTGACCATTTGTAAAATCCATTCGATCTTTGTCTTTACAGCTACATAACAAAAATTACTGTTTTTCGTTTTCGTTTGGTTTGGGGTTTGTTTGTTTGTTTTTGAAATCAGGTTTCTCTATGTACTTCAGGCTGTCTTTAAATTCACAGTGATCCTCCTGCCTCAGCCTCTCAAGTGCTGGAGGCATTTCAAGTATGCTCCAGCTTGCCCAGCTACACAAAAATGATTGTGAATTCATTCACCCTTTCACTTTCTAAAAATCTTGAGCATTGTCAGGTGCTGCAGTGCACACCTGTAATCCCAGCACTTTAGAGACTGAGGCAGGAGGATCACTGTGAGTTTGAGACCAGCTGGGCTACATAGTGAGAACTTGTCTCGAAAGAACAGAACAAAACACCCTTGGGCAACCTTTCTCGTTGCAGTAGTAGAGGAATAGCATCGGTCAGCTGGTGACAAAGACTCTTTTTGCCTTGTAGCTCCTACTTTCACCAGTCCTCTTCTTTCCCACTTCCTAGTGAGTGAGAACTCTAGTGGTTAAAAAGCCTCCCTTGAGAAAGAGAGCCTCAACTAGGTGGGTGGTTCTGAAACAAAAATAGTGACAAAGGCCTGCCTGATAGAGAAGTATCCAAGGCAGTCTTGTAGGATCATCCTGGCTCTTCAAAAGCACTTGGGCTCTGGATCCACAGATTAAAGGCATAGTTCCTTTGATAAGGATCTGTGTGTGTCAAATTTCCACCCAGAGTCAGTGGCTCCTTGAAGTATATGATTGTGTTCACAAGAATGGAAGAGGAAGAGAAAGATTTTCAGACTGGACTGCAGAGCTTGTCTACAATACTTATGCTTATGTGTTCCTTCCCCAATCTATGCGAATTGGCAGGTAGGGGTGGGGGTGAGGTGTCAACCTCAAAGTTCAGAAAAGTTCCATAGGTGGTTTTGGTTCACAACGCCCCGTTTCTAATCCTGAGAACAGTTGGACTGGGAGTGATTGAGCGTTATTTGACACCCATGAAGCATGAACCCAAGGCCTTACCTAATATGGCCCAAACTAACCATTTTTAAAGAGAACTATTTGGGGTTTTTTGAGAAGAAATTGATATATTATAAAAAACAAACATTTTAGCTGGAAAAATAGCTCAGTGGCATAAGTACCTACCTAGCAAGCACAAGGTCCTGAGTTTGATTCAAGATTAAAAAAAAAAAAAAAAAAGAAAATAAATGATTCAAGCCAGGTGTGATGGCACACTCGTGTAATCACAGCACTCAGGAGGCTGAGCCAGGAGGATTGTTGCAAGTTTGAGACCGACCTGGGCTACAAAGTGAGCCCAAGACCAGCCTGAACTGCATAGTGAGACCCTGTCTCAAAAAGACAAAAAAAGAAAGAAAGAAAAAAGTACATGATTCAGTGATCCAAGCTATTTAGAGTGTATTATGACTTTTTTTTTTTTTTTTTTTTTTTTTTTGCAGCACCAGGGATTGAACTCACAACCTCACGCCTGTCAGACAAGCGCTTAAGTCACTGAGCCAAACTCCCAGCCCTGGTTTTTTGAGGCAGGGTCGCACTGGGTAGCTCAGTTTTTTTCTGTTGTTGTTGTTTTAAAACAGGGTCTCCCTGTATAACCCAGGTTGGCCTGGAACTCATGATAATCCTCCTGCCTCAGTCTTTCAAGTGCTGGGATTACAGGCATGCACCATCACATCCAACACATTTGGATCTTAAATAAGATAGTGGTTGAGGTTTGACATTTATAAGGGGTGATCAAAAAATACGGTGTGTGTTTAAAATTTTTAAACATTATTACATTAGAAGACACATTGCCACTAATCCCCCTTGAAATACTCCCCCTCCTTTTGAAAACATGTATCCCATCATTTTTGCTGCTTTCTGAAGCAGTTCTGGAAATCTTTCGTGTCTTTACAAGGTGTGACCAAAACTATGGTGAATACTGCTGCTGGAAAGGCAGGTTGTGAGTTCAATACCCGGTGCCCCCCCCAAAAAAAATATTACGGTGTGTCCTTAGCCACATTTACAGGATCTGGCACTGCAACACTTCTGGTTCTTCCCCCAAATCCAAATGACCATGAAAGGTAAACATTTTGAATGATGCAGGACATTGAGGCAGCTATGACAGCACAACTGAAAACACAAAAGAGTACTTCCACAGCACTTCAGAAAATGCCAAGAACAATGAGATAAGTGGGTTTGAAGCAGTGGGCAAGTGTTTTGAAGGCAATGTGTCCTTTACTGTAACAATTTAAAAAATTTAAGCATTAACCATAACCCTAACCCTGCACATAGTCACCTGGAGGAGACAGGTTCCCCTGCAGAATTGAAGGTTCCACCAAACCAAAGAATGTGTCAAGTTGAATGGATAAGTAGTGCAGAGGGGAGTGAATGCTGATCAGTGAAGAGAACATAGACAAAAGGAAACCCCTGAATCAAGGGTTGCTGGCACCCATCCCTAAAGGAGCCTCAGGAATCAGACCTCTAGTGTAACAGATCATTAGTAAAACCATCACTACCGAAAGAATGTGCACTATTCCATACAAAGCTGATTCCATCAACTTATTATCTCTGAAGCTAATTCCTTGCTCCTTTGAACAACCTTCTGATCCCCACTCTTAGAGAGAAAGCCACAGTCTATATTTCTGGTCCCTGAGAGAGTGTGTTCTTTCATGGTAAATAGCATTTAATTGAGCCTTATTTGGCAACCATATAGCTTGACTCCAATCCCTTCCCTGTTATGGCCCATTCTAATCATTTCTTAGGGGAACTATTTTTTTTTTATTTTTATTTTTTAAAGTGAAATTCATGTACCATAAAAACAAATATTCTAAAGTAAACAATTCCGCCGGGCGTGGTGGTGCACGCCTTTACTCCCAGCACTCAGGAGGCTGAGGTAGGAGGAGTGTTGTGAGTTCAAGGCTGGCTTGGGCTACAACGCGAGCACAAGGCCGATCTGAGCTACATAGTGTACCCTGCCTCAAAAAACCAGGGCTGGGAGTTTGGTTCAGTGACTTAAGTGCCTGTTTGCCAGGCGCGAGGTTGTGAGTTCAATCCCTGGTGCAAAAAATACATAAATAAATAAATAAATAAAGTAAACAATTCAGTGACATACACACCATCTCCAAAATTGTACAAACACTATCTCTACTTCCCAAGTATTGAATCATCACAAAAGGAAAATTCCTACTGACTAAGCAGTTGCTCAAGCCCGGATGTGGAGCACGTACCTGACTCCAGTACTTGGAAAACTGAGTCACAAGGATTCCTGGGAGTTCAAGGCCAGACTGGACTACAAAGTGAGTTGAAGGCCAGCTTGAACTGCACCAGTGAAACCCTGTCCCAAAAAGACAAAAACAAAAACAAAAAAACAGTTGCTCACTATTGTTCTCTCTAGCCACTGGCAACTACAACTCTTCAGTCTATCTCTATGGATTTATCAATTCTGAATATTTTATATAAATCAAATCATTCAATAGACAACTTTTTGTGCCTGGCTTCTTTCATTTACCATAATGTTTTCAAGATTCATACACATTGCAGCATTTATCAATATTTCATTCCTTTTTATGACTGAATAATATTCTATTGTATGTGTCTACAATTATTCATCCATTCCTCTACCAATTTACTATTGTAAATAGTGCTACTGTGAACATGCATGTATATGTATTGTCTGAGTGGCAGTTTTCAATGCTTTTGGGTATTTACCTAGTAGTGAAACTTCTGGGTCATATGATAATTCTGCTTAACTTTTTGAGGAATCACTGAGCTGTTTTCCACAGTGACTAAACCATTTTACAGTCCCCCCAGCAGTATAAAAGGATTCCTTTTTCTCCACACATCCTTGTCAACATTTGTAATTATCAGTCTTTTTAAAAAAAATTATATCCATCTTACTAAGGTGTAAGATGGTACCTTGAGGTTTTAATTGGCATTTCTGTAATGACTAAAAATGTTGAGCATCTTTTTAGGTATTTGATGGTCATTTGTATATCTTCTTTGAAGAAATGCCTATTCAAGTGATTTACCCATTTTTTTGTGTGTGTTCTTTTTTTGTTTGTTTGTTTTGGCTTTTGGGGGGTTTTTTGGTTTTGTTTTGTTTTCAAAATAAGATGATAGGAATTTAGCAATGGTTGTTATACTGCATCTCATTATCTTCAAAACAGTTGCTCAGGTTACCAGATACAGGAATAAAACAAAACAGTGAAGCAGAACAAAACATTGGATTTCAAAAACAAGACAGAAGGAAATCCCCCCACAGTTGCCAAAATGCACACTGCCATCCTCCAAATAGATGCCCAGGCCACCAGCCCCAGGCCTGCAGAGTCAAACAAGACAAGCATCAAGCTATTCCCTTCACCTCAGTTGCTACCATCTCATCCTGAGTTCCTCTGAACCAGCCAGTTGCTTACAGGTTGGGGGGATACTCTTCTGGTTTCCCAGCCAGTGCACAGAAGCTCATAAGAAGGCATGTTTTGTCTTCTTGCTGAGTCTCTTCCTGGTCCCCTGAGCCTCAGTGAAGGGCCTGTGTTGTCTTTTTGAGACAGCGTTTTGCTATGCAGTTCAGACTGGCCTCAAACTCACTTTGTAGCCCAGGCTGGCCTCGAATTCATGGCAATCTTCCTGCCTCAGCCTTCCGAGTGCTGGGATTACACGCACCATCTTGTCTGACTTTTGTCCAATTTTAAATTAATTTATCTTTTTATTGTTGAATTGTAAGAGTTCTTTATACATTCTGTGTAGTAGGTCTGTATCACACACATAATGTACACGTATTTTCAACCATTTTGCAAATTACTTCCACTTTCTTAGTAACACTTTTTTTTTTTTTTTTTTTTGGTACTGAGGATCAAACTCACCACCTCGCACCCACCAGGCACATGCTTAGTTAAATCCCTGGCCCCTTAATAACACCTTTTGACAGACAAAAATTTTTAATTTTTGTGAAATTTGACTTATCCATTTTTTCTTTTATTGCTCATGCTTTTTATGCCATATCTAAGAGTCCACTGCCAAATCCAAGATCATATTTGTATTGGGGCGGCTAAGAGGACCATTCGTACTTGTGTGTAAATAGACTTTACAGGGGAAAGAAAAAGTGGAAGCAGGAAGATGTATTGAATATTTTTGGTGAGAAATGATGATTTGGAACAGAACAGTCTTAGGAATGGCAAGAAGAGGTTGGATTAAGGATACCTTCTGAAGTGGAACCGAAAGATAGGATTGTCTGGGATTTGAGAAATAGCTGAATCAAAGATCACTTCAAAGTTTTTGACTTTAGTAACTGATGAATGATAATACCATTTACAGAAATGGAAAACACTGGACAAAGTAAAGGGAGAAAAGGAATTCAATTTGAATAGCATGGGTAGAGTTTATCATCATTTGTATTTACACATTCATTTATTCTTTATTAACTGCTGTGTCCCCTACTAACAGTAAAGTCTATAAGGATAAGAACTGAACCTATTTTATTCAGTTTCCCTAACATCTAACTCAATGCTTGGCGTATAGTACATTTTCATTAAATATTTCTAATAACCAAAGCAAAATGCAAGATTAGGTCCAGCTGGCCTTTCCTAGATACTTATAACACTACTTTCAAATGCACATGGCTGTTTTTTTTTTTAATTACTGCCTTTCTAGTGCTTTTTCTTTTGTAAGAAGTAAGGTTCTTGTACTCAAAATATGATAAATCATAAAATTCCCCTTCCCTTTCTCTCCTTAGGCTTACTATCCACTCAAGCCTCAGCGTAATGGTATAACAACAAATGCCAAGAAAAGAAAATTTTTTTAAAGAAGGACTGGCATTTCTTAGTAACAACAGCTTATATTCATCAAGTGCTAACTATGTGCCAGGCACTATGTAAAATACTCTGCATCATCTCATCTAATACTCGTAACAAATGTATCAGCATAATTCCTGAAGGTGTATTTTATTTCTTTAAATATTAGAGCCAAATGCTTTGGAATATGAGCTTGTCCATGTAGTCAAAGGAAATAGCTGAAGCCGGGCGTGGTAGCACACGCCTTTAATCCCAGCACTTGGGAGGCTGAGGTAGGCGGAGCGTTGTGAGTTCAAGGCTGGCTTGGGCTACGACACGAGCGCAAGGCCAGCCTGAGCTACATAGTGCGACCCTGCCTCAAAAACTGGGGCTGAGGGTTTGGTTCAGTGGCTTAAGCGCCTGCCTGATAGGCGTGAGGTTGTGAGTTTGATCCCCAGTGTCTCACAAAAAAAAAAAAGAAATAGCTGAGATAGATACATTAATATAGTTAAGTGAATATGTATCAATGTCATTTCTTTTTAAAAAAGATGCTAGCTGTGCCAACATAAATATAGACTTGGAAATTCTTGCAATTGAGAAAATGAGTAGCTCCAACTTAAAGAATCCTTGGGCAATAAATATTCACCAAGCCCTACCATATACATATAGGTGGGGGCAAAACACAAAATAGAGGATCCAGACTTGGCTGCTGAGAATTTTTTATTTCATTAGGGCTCTTTTAGGATCAGGCAGAAATAAAACAAACAACAAAAGGAAAAAGGGAGTTAGAAAGAAAGAAAGGAAAGAAGAAAAGCAGGGAGGAAGAAGGGAGCAAAGAAGGAAGGTTGAAACTCAGATGACTGAGTTAGGAGCATTGTTCCTAAAGGTTTCTAAATAGCACCATCCTGGAAAGGCCCAATCATAAATCCACAACAATCTGTCTCAGAGGGGATACTGTTCCCAAAGTAAATACTGTTCTCATTGAGGGCACCTTGCTTAATCAGGAAGCTATATCAAAAGGAAAGGAACAATACCCTCCCACCCTGATCTGCCTGATCCTCCCTGTGGGCTGTGCTTACTGAGTCACTTCCAAAGAGTATGGTATGGAAGGAGGTAGGTGGGAAGCACAACCATGGAGAAACACGGCAGACAGTACCTTACCAGGTGATCAAGATCAACATCAACAAAGAGAAGCCATCTTGATGGCATGCCTCATGATAAGATATGCTGAGAATGGCCCTTCACTTAGATTCCTTTTCCCTCTAAACCTCATAACCCCAATCTAACCATGAGAAAACATCAGACAAAGCCAAATCAAAGGACATTCTATGTTACCAGTACCACTCAAAACCCTCAAGGTCATCAAAAACAAGAAAAGTCTGAGAATCTCTCACAGACCAGAGGAAGCAAAAGTGACATGACAACTAAATGTCATGTGGTATCCAGGGTGGGATTCTGGAACAGGAAAGAGATTAGAAAGAAATCAGTGAAATCTGATAGTGTGAAGTTTGGTTAACATTAATGTGCCAATGGCTCCTTCATTGTGATAAAAAAAAAAATAGCTGGTAACATAGCTCAGCTGCACAGCCCCTGCCTGGCAAGCTAAAGGTCCTGAGTTCGATTCCTGATACCAAAAAAAGGAACTTTGACAATTGTGATAAAAGTACCACAGTGAAGGGTAATGGTGCATGCCTGTAACTACAGCACTCTGAGAAACTGAAACAGGAGGATCAAAATTTGAGCTCAGCCTGGGCAGTTGAATGACTTAGAGAGAGCCTATCTAAAAATAAAAAAGTAAGCCGGGCGTAGTGGTGCACACCTTTAATCCCAGCACTCGGGAGGCTGAAGTAGGTGGAGCATTGTGAGTTCGAGGCCAGTTTGGACTACAACGTGAGCGCAAGGCCGGTCTGAACTACATAGTGCGACCCTGTCTCAAAAAAACTAGGGCTGGGAGTTTGGCTCAGTGGCTTAAGCACCTGCCAGGCAGGCGCAAGGTTGTGAGTTCAATCCCCGGTGCCATTAAAAATAATAATAATAATAAAATAAAAATTAAAAAGTAAATGGATAGGAGGTTGGGGAATGTAGTTCAATGCGAAGTCCCTGGATTCAATCCCTGGAATCATAGTAAGGTAAGATGTTAGTGATAGGGGAACTCTGTACCATCCTGGCAATATTTATTGTAAATCTAAAATAAAAAGGGTGCAACAACTAGGGCTAGTGCAGCAATAACATATTCTCACCCTGCCATTCCCATAGAGTCCTCAATGGATTTGTCTGTGTGGACTCCCTACCTATCTATCCATCCCTTAAACAGTACTTTGCACACAGAACATTATTACTTCTGGAAGGCACTGGGCTCCTATGTCTCCATAACAGCTCTGAAGGAAATTTGTTGCTACAGAGCCATCTAAGAAGAAATGTACGGAGTAGAAGCAGACATGAGCGTGCACCAGGTTTAGCCACTTGATACCTGCAGCGGAAGTTTAGCCTCCTAGAATCCTTATTTGGTAAAGACTAGCTGTTTTCCTTAATTTTATAGGTCAGGAAACTGGGGCCCAGTTAAATTGAACAACTTATTTAAAGACCAGTTACTGGCTTCAACACATTTTTCTACAATGATAGTTTTTTCAGTGGTAATGGAATATCACCACCCCCACTTCCCCTTTCAATGGATCCTGACTCAGAACCTGCATATATACAATTGACAGGAAGAGAGCTGTTTTCATTGAGGTAAAGGGAGGATTGTGAGCCCTACATTTACCCTTTCATTACCTTCCAGGAGGGCCCTGAGGGAGTTTTTACAGAATCCTTGGGAGCGGAGTCTAAAATCTGCTTCTCTGCAATGTCTCTTTAAAGCTGCACATTCCTCCAGCATAATTATTCTGTGATTTACATAACCAACCGCTTATAGTTAGGTATTTCATTTGCTCTTTCTGTTTTTGTAAAGAGTGCTACAATGAACTTATATCTTTGCACTTACCTATGAATATTTCATTATGATTTTGAATTTTAGGATCAAAAAATATTTTAATGTTTTTAAAATATTAACAAATCATTCTCCAAAATGGCTATAAGAATTCATAGTCCTGGCCAGACATGGTGTGCCACATCAGTAATCTGAAGCAAGAAGATCACCAGGAGTTCAAGGCCAGCCTGGGCTACATAGTTAATTCAAAGCCAACCTGAGCTACATAGCAAGACCCAGCCTCAAAAAACAAACAAACAAACAAACAAAAATGTATAGACCTGGCATCAGTATTCATGAGTGGTCACTTCCCTGTAACAGAATCAACACTGAATTTTAACATTATTTTTCATTTGGCCAATCTGGAGATAGAGTCTAAGCATTTTCTTTTCTCTTAAGAGATGAGTTCTCTCTATGTTGCCCATGCTGCCGCTGAATGTCTGGCCTCAAGCCATCCTCCTGCCGCTCAGTAGCTGAGGCTCCTGGGAAGCACACTGTGCCTGGTATGGTGTCCTTCTCGTGCCAGGCACAGTGTTTGGTTCCTGAAATACTGGTTGAATTCTCAAGGAGGCTTTGGTGCAGGGCCAGGGACAAGAAAAACTGGGGTTTTTTTAGCATTAGTAGAGGGTGCTATGGGAACACAAGGTGGGACATCTCAATGAAAAAGTGACAGCAATCTGAGTTTTGAAGGATACAATGGAGATGTTAAAGTAGAAAGGAGGTAAGGGTAGGAGGGGCACAGGGGAAAGCCCTCTAGGAAAGGGGAAGAACATGTGAAGATTTGTAAAAGTTGGAAAACAGCAGATGCTCCATATGGCCAGAGGAGCTTGGGGAAGGCGTGGCCTGAAGCACAGGAGCACAAACACCTAACCCCACAGGCAACTCAGGGACACTTTAGGGGCAACTTCACTGCCTGAGTTATAGCTGGTATCTTTTCTTCTTCCAGGAGCTTTCCATTACACTCCAGTCCATGAGGATTCTGTTGGTCCAGATTACCAAGGAAGAATTCTCTGGTATTTGGTGACATTTCGCCTTCATTTTTATTTAATTTCAACTCCTGTTCCTTGAAGTTGGTTCCTAAATATATTTACTGCCCAGGAATGCTTCTAGGCACTGGAGTACATAGTGAACAAAACAAAAATCCTAGCCTCATGGAGTTGATAGTTTTAGTACAGGAAGGCATTTTAAAATAGTAAACAAGTAAATATACAATTTGCTGGATGACAGTAAAGGATGCTCTGGAGAAAGACAGAGGGATAAGCATGTTTATTTTAATACTTATATTAGGTTATAATTACCTTGGCTTCCTTTTCCCCTCAGACTGAGCATTTTTGAGGACATGGATTTGGCTTTATTACTCCCTTTAGCTTATCAGTCCAGTGCTTGGAATAGAGTTCTGTGTTTAATAAAAATTGAAGTACAGTATAGGTTAGGCACGGGATGAAGCAGCCTTGTCCAAATTCAATCTCTGTCATTTATTGAAAACATGACCTTGGGGTAAAAGTCATGGTAAGATACTTAGTTCTATGTTTGAGTTTCTTCAATTTAAAAGTGAAAACGATGGGAGTCAGGTATCGTGGCACACACCTGTAACCTTAGCCACTTGGGAGACTGGGTAGGAAGATCACAAGTTCAAGGCCAGCCTGAGCTACTCAGTGAGATCTTGACTCAAAAAAAAAAAAAAAAAAAAAAAAAAAAAAAAAAAAAAAAAAAAGGCAGGGAACATAAATCAAGGCCTTGTCTAGCATATGCAAGGCCCTGGGTTCAATCCCCAGTATTGCAAACAAAAAAAGAAAAAAAAAAAAAAAGACAATAGAGATAAAATATAGTTCAGCAGCAGAGTACCTGTCTAGCCTGAAGAAGGCCTTGGGTTTGATCCCCAGCACCAAGAAACAAAAATGAAAACAATGATAGCACCTTCCTCATACAGTTCCTGGGAGCATTAAATGAGATAACATATTAAAGCACTTAAAATACTCCCCTTGCAGAGGTAACACTCAATGCATATAACTGTTGTTATTAAATAAGTGACTATGATCTCAATGCATTCTAACAACACAGATCTTTGGACAATGAATATCATTTATTGTTAGTTGCAAATTTCGCTCATGCTAGATCTTCAAAAGAACTGTTTTCTGAATTTGTACCAGCATATCATGCAAGCCCAAATATGGTCTGAGAAATGTACTCGGAATTTGGAGACATAAGCAGCTGACATAACCCCTGGCTGTCCTTTTGTGAACCTTTGGCCTCACTTTGCACCCAGCGTCTCACCAGAACTGAGCCTCTCTGCTTAGTTACTAGGTTTGGGAACACAATGTTAAAAATAGAATTGTCCAGATTTATTTGGTGATAACATGTTCTGACAGTATTTAGCCTACAGGCCATGCACGCTTCCATCACCACTTCTCAGTGAAGGGATTGCCTGGAGCGATGTCATGTGTCTAGAAATACTGCCTTCTCAAGCCTCAACAAAGTAAAAGACAGTCTTTTCTTAAATCTGCCAGGGATGCTCATAGTTTGCAAAACACTCTTCTATCCATTGTCACTCTGTCTGAAAGCAAACACTTTAGAGAAGCAAAGCAGCATGATCCTTTCTATTTAGTAGCTACATTCCTCCCAAATAGGTTCCCCCCAAGTCCTATGTTCCCTTAAATAATCAGTATGTTGGGGTAAGCCCTCTTAGTATTTATTCATCCTTTTTTTCAACTTGTCCAAAACTTCCCCATGTTTTTAAGCCATATATTGATCATTATACTTTTTCAGGTTAGGAGAGGCTGATATTAATCTGCTAGAGCAGCACAGGCCTTCTGTACCCAGTCCCTTGCAGTTTTTTGTCATGGTAGCCAATAACCTCCTGGCTGTATAATAGAGGTTGGAATTTAGAAGTGACTCTACACGAGTCCAGAGTTGCCCTAATTAATAATGGCCATAAACCGGGTGTGGTGATAGATGTCTATAATCCCAGCACTTGGGAAGCTGAGGTAGGAGGATTGTCATGAGTTCCAGGTCAGTCTGGGCTACATAGTGAGTTTAAGGCCAGCCTGAACTGCATGTAGAGACTCTCTCTCAAAAATAAGTAAATAAACAAACAAATAAATAAATGCCATAGTTGCTCTACTACCACAGCACAAATCTAGGCATCCTGATATCTCCTGGTTAGTTTTCGGGCTAGTTACTTCTTAAAAATTATTGTTATGTAGTAGATTAAGGTAATTTTGCAATTTATATCAAGTAAGTATAGATAATCATTAACAAAAACAACATATAGGTATATTTCACACCCAAAAGGCAGTAGAGATGCAATCTCAGAATAAGGGACAGTACATTTAGCTTTATGAAGAACTCACAAATCATTCTTATATTTCTCACTCTATAGA
This sequence comes from Dasyprocta punctata, assembly GCA_004363535.1. Lineage (NCBI taxonomy): Eukaryota > Metazoa > Chordata > Mammalia > Rodentia > Dasyproctidae > Dasyprocta > Dasyprocta punctata. The sequence goes on along the minus strand of RJWM01009883.1, from coordinate 51,806 downwards.
GATCTGTGATACACACTTCATCAGGCACTTGCTCTGGGGCTGACATTTAGAATCACAGCTCTGCGAATTATAACATCATTTTTACACATTTTGACCTTGTACCCTTGACTCCTGCTGTGTTCAGAGCTGGGGAATTCCATGCTGAAGAAGACACATGTGTGGACTAACAATAAAAATTCTTTGGAGCCAAGACTTGTAGATCATTTTTCTGGATATACTATTAAAAGCAGTGAACACGATATAATTAGGGTATTGTTAGGAACAGTGCATTTGTTGTTGTAGTGGATGGAACAATATGTTACTCCCAGGAAGTCCTAGCCTTAGAATAATCACGGGAGCTGGAGTCAGCAGAGGTGAATACCTGATTGGATGTTGCATGTTACTACAACTCTCAGAGATTGTGATATTCACTTGTGACCATTAAAACCAAACCAAACCAAACAAACCAAACAAACCAACCAAATCAAACCAAACCAAACCAAACAAAAAACCTATTGTGAACATTTAGAGAGACAAAATAAGTGTTACTATAAAGTAATATATGTATATATATGTATATATGTATGTAAATATATATATATGTATATTACTATGTATTACTACATATATTACTAAGAAAATATAAGGGATGAAGACAAGTAATATTTTTGAGTAAATATCTACCATGTGTCACACATGCAAGCAAACCCAATATCATTCACAATAACCTTGAAAAATTAAGTGGTTATCCTCACTTTCCAAGTAAGGAATTTGAAGCGTAAGATAAGAGAATTTGGCAGAGTGCAAGACTATTTGACTCTAAAGCTATGCTCTTTACACAATATCACTAGAGAAAAGAGAGCCCAAGACTTACAGTCCCAGTACCCTTTAGCATGGTGAAATATAAATAAAAGTACTTACAGTTTAAAACTAGAGAAAAACTTCTTGAAACAGATAAAGATCTACAAAAAACCTACCAATGACATTGTACTTCATGCTACATTGCAGAAAACTGTTTTCTAGGACTAGGAACAAGGCAATGAAGTTTTGTTCTCATTACTCCTATTGAACAGTTTCTGGGCAGTCCTAGCCAGTGTGATAAGTCAAAAAAAAAAAAGACCTAAATATTGGAAGGAAATAAAACTTTTTTGTTCACAGAGTAATAAGATTAGAAAATCTTCAAAATTTTGCTAAAACTAATAGCTACTGGAATTAATACATTTAGCAAGGCCACAAAATACAAACCTAATACATTAAAAAAAAACTAAAGTATATGTCTATATATCATCATGAATCATTGGAAAATGCAGTTTAAAAACCAATACCATTTAAAATAATGCTTGAAATCTTGAAATGCTTTCAGAAATGTAACTACAAACTACACAAGACACTGCACAGAAAAAATTTTTAAAGCTCAAAGAGGGGCCCTGGGGTTATACTTCAGTGATGGAACATTTACCTAGAGGCCTGAAAGGTCCTGGGTTCAATCCTCAGCACCCCCCAAAACAAAATGGAGACATACACTGTGTTCCTGGGCTGGAAGGTTCAATATTGTTAAGATGTTAATTCTTTTCAAATTGATCTATAAACACAGTGAAATACAAATCAAAATGCCAGAAGCATTTTTCTGGGGGGGAGGGGAAGTAGAAATTACAAGCTGATTCTAAAATCTGTATGGCAGTGCAAATAATACAGAATAGCTGAGCTGAGTGTGGTGGTGCACACCTTAATTTTTTTTTTTTTAAGAGCAGAATATATTTATTGAGAGAAAGAAAGCTTCTGTCTGAGGGACAGAAAGGGGCCCAAGCGGGTTGCCAAAGACTCTGTCATTTTTAGGGACTTTTATACAGTAAAATCATGAGGTTAGAAGGGTCCAAGGCAGGGAAAATGGGAACCTGCAAGGTGGGCATCGGGCCCCCTTCTGTCCCTCAGACAGAAGCTTTCTTTCTCTCAATAAATATATTCTGCTCTTACCCTCCGTTGCTCCTAAAATTCATTCTTTGATTTTAGAGAACACAAACTCGTGCCAGACGTACAGTAGGTTGGGAGTTTCATTCCCCCATATCATTTGGAGGTCTGGGATCATTTTTCCTATATCATTTGGAGGTCTTCCACTGAGATCATTGGGACGGAGGTAAGAGTTTGCTTTTATTTCATAGACTCTGGACTGGGACTCATTTAGGTAACAAATTTTTATGCTTCAAATTTTGCTTTGTCTTTATCAGTTGCTTATAATTACTTGTGATTTGTTTTTGCCCATTGTTTTAATTGCCTTGTCTCTTATATAGTTTTGTTAAAGTAATGGCGCACACTTTTAATCCAAGCACTGGGGAGGCTGAGGTAGGAGGAGCATTGTGAGTTCGAGGCTGACTTGGTCTACAACGTGAGTGCAAGTCCAGCCTGAGCTACACAGTAGGACCCTGCCTCAAAAAACCAGGGCGGGAAGTTTGGCTCAGTGACTTAAGTGCCTGTCTGACAGGTGCGAGGTTGTGAGTTCAATCCCTGGTGCCGCAAAAAAAAAAAAAAAAAAAGCAGAATATCCAAAGTAATTTGGGTGGAAAATGCTGGAGGATTTAAATTACTTGATTTCAAAAGGTACTACAAAACTATATTAATCAAGATAATGCATGGTACAGGCTTACACTTTGATAGAACAGAAAAGTGTATTCACAAATAGACTCATATACATTTGCTCAAATGATTTTCAACAAAGGTGCTAAAATAACCCAATTAAAAAAAGGTAATCATTTCAACAGATTATGCTGGAAAAACTGGATATTCAAATGAAGGAATATTCCTTTGACCCTTATCTCACACCATAAACAAAATAAACCAAATGTATCATAATCTTAAATGTGAAAGATAAAAACATAAGAAAAAATCTTTTAGCATTAAGGTAGCTAAAGATTTCTTAAGGCATAAAAGCACTAGCCATGAAAGAAAACATTGATGTTATTAAGTTACCAAAATTTAAACTACTATTCTAGAAAGGACATAATTAAGAAAATAAGCCGGGCGTGGTGGCACACACCTTTAATCCAAGCACTCAGGAGGCTGAGGTAGGAGGAGCATTGTGAGTTCGAGGCTGGCTTGGGCTACAACGCGAGCGCAAGGCCGGCCTGAGCTACACAGTGCGACCCTGCCTCAAAAAAACCAGGGCCAGGAGTTTGGCTCAGTGACTTAAGCGCCTGTGTGGCAGGTGCGAGGTTGTGAGTTCAATCCCCGGTGCCGCAAAAAAAAAAAAAAAAGAAGAAAAGAAAAATGCTAGCCCCAGACTGGGACTACACATCTAAATGTCTGACAGAGGACTTATATTTAGACAGTAAAAAGGGCACTTACATTTGATTTTAAAAGTGTACAAAGGATTTGAATGGAAACTTCACAAAAGAATACATACAAATGGCCAGGTGTTGGGGTGCACACCTGTAATCCCAGCACTCAGGAGGTTGAGGCAGGAAGATTGCTGCAAGTTCCAGACCATTCTGGGCTACAAAGTGAGTTCAAGGTCAGCCTGAACTGTATTGTGAAACCCTGTCTCAAAAAGACAAAAAAAAAAAAACCTCACATTATAATCCAGCCAGCACTGGGGATATAGCTCAGTGGTACAAGCACCTGCCTGGCAAGCGTAAGGTCCTGAGTTTGATTCCCAGAACCAAAAACAAAAAACAAAACAAAAAAACCATTATAATCCAGCCATCTTATTTCTTACACTTTATTCAGCAGAAATGAAAACATGTCTAAACAAAACCTATATAAATGCATTTATTCATAACCATCAAAAGCTGTATATAACTCTAGTGTTCACCAACTGGTGAATAAACAAATTGATCTATACAGTGGAACACTATTCAGAAATAAAGAATACAAGGGTAAATTTCAAAAACATCTGGAATAAAAGAAACTGTCTAGACAGGTAAAATTAATCTATAGTGACAGAAAGTTAAAGTAATTGTATTGGTTTGATCCTGTGTCCCCCCAAGGCCTCATGCAATTTGGATGGGACTGAGTCTGGCGTTGGTGATTGGTTTGTTGTCTAGCATGGGGGTTGGCAATGTGAGTGTTGTACCCATCCAGGAGTGGAACTGACATACAGTGTCTTGTTCTCTCTCTCGCTGGTTCGCCTTGCTGTTTGGTGGCAGCCATGAATGGTGGCCCTGCCATGCCACACTGCCTTGGAACCAACTAAGTATGGACTGAAATCCCTGAGAACTGTAAGAAATAAACCTTGCCTTCTCTAACTTTGGACATCAGGTATTTTGTCTCAGCAATGAGTGAAAAGTAACTAAGACAGTAATCTATGATGATAGACCTTGGGATCCAAGTAGGAAGGACTGACTGTAAAGGACAAGGATAGAAATGTACTATATCTTGACTTGGGTAATGATTGCATGGCTATATAGGCTTATCAAAAATCATTGAATTTAAAGTATTTATTAGATATAAATTACAGCTTTAAAAAGTTGACTTAAAAATACAAATACAATTTAGAATTGAAATTTTTAATAAATTATCCTTTGCATCTTTACATTGTACTGGTGAGTATATAAAAAGGATTTCATAGATCCAGTCTTAGGTTATGAATATGATCTTCATTTGCTTATGAGATTATCTACTTGGGGTACACATTTGACTAATGACGACAGTCACCTCTAAGTGGAGTAGGAATAAGAGGGTCAAGAAAAAGTTTTGCTTAAATAGCAAACTTTGAATTTTTTTATTTATTTTTTTTTTTTTTTGCAGCTCTGGGGATTGAACTCACAACCTCGCGCTTGCCAGGGCAGGCGCTTAAGGCACTGAGCCAAACTCCCAGCCCTGGTTTTTTTGAGGCAGGGTTGCACTATGTAGCTCAGGCTGGCCTTGCCCTCGTGTTGTAGCCCAAGCCGGCCTCGAACTCACAACGCTCCACCTACCTCAGCCTCCCGAGTGCTGGGATTAAAGGCGTGCGCCACCACGCCCGGCTCAAACTTTGAATTTTTAAAAATGAGAATCTATTCATGAATTACTTGTGTCTCGTGTCTTAAAAAGTAAGATAAAATGCTTTCTAATGTGATTGGAGACCTTGATTTACTTCATGGGAAAGGGTGTGGAGATTGAATGCAATACCTTCCCACTGAGCTACATCTCCAACCCTTTTTTGTTGTTTTGTTTTGTTTTGCTTTGCTTTGTTTTTCTCTTTTTAAGCCAAGATCTTGTTAAATTGCTAAACTGCCCAGGTTGGACTTGGACTTGGGGACCTCCTGCTCAGACTCTCAGAGTGCTCGGATTACAGGTGTGTGTCATTATGCCTGACTGGTTTACTTATTTTAAGAATGAACACTGGACACCAGGGACACAGAACAGTTAAAATAGGGGCCTGGTCTTCTCACTGGGGAGCTCCTAGAGCATTAAAAACAACAGTGAACATCTGCAAGGTCATGTGACAAGGACCATGACAGAAGTGAGCAGAGGGACTAAAAAAATGCAGAGTTAGGGCCCAGCCAGCCATCTGAAGACGACAATGTTGCTCTTACTTCACCTCCCCTGTAGAAGCTTAGGTACATTTCAAGCCAAATGACTAAAGGGCAATCAACTGAGCTAAAGGTATAAGGATTGAGTCTTAAGCAAATCAAGCACTTGCCACCCAGTCAGAACACAGACAGTTTCAATAAGGATCAAGACATCCCTGGAGGGGTGTTCTGGAGCAAGAATTCAGTGTTTCCAACAACCTCAGGAATTTCTAGTCAGGAAATGCTAGCCAGGCAGTTACACGGACACAATGACATTGGCTCCTTGATCTCACACCAGCCTCCCCGCCAAACTTCATTTCCACCCTGCATCCCATCCGTGCTCTGAGATTGCACCCACTAAGCAGCCTTCCTGCTGGTGATTTCGTTTTCTGTGGAAGTTTTCTAGGAAGAGAAAATGCATAGACAAGAGGAGGCAAGGCTTACCGTCCAGCTATCATTGGAAGGCAGTTAAATGACCTGTTTTTGCTTTCAGGACCTTATGATAAGGACTCGTGGCCTAGTGCTTCCCAACTTTGCTATACATTAGGATCTAGTGGGAGCTTTATAGGGTTTTTTTGTTTTTTGTTTTTTTTGTACCAGGAATCGAACTCACGACCTTGCGCTTGCCAGGCATGCACTGTGCCACTGAGCTATATCCCTGGGCTGGGAGCTTTATCTTTATAACTAGGTCACACTCCATACTTATTAAGTGGAGAGAAGGAGTGACAGGTTCCGGTGGGCTGAAGCCTATTATGTATACCTCTTCCAACTGCCCTCAGTGCTGCTGTCTTGTAGTTTGAATTCAACTCTGTGGAAGTTTTTATACCTCAGGCATTAGCTACAATCATGACATTTATTTTTATTTCTTTTTCTTTTTTTTTTTTTCTTTTTTTTTTTAGCACCGGGGATTGAACTCACAACCTCACGCCTGCCTGACAGGCATTTAAGCCCTAGTTTTTTGAGGCAGGGTCGCACTGTGTAGCTCAGACCGGCCTCACGCTTGCATTGTAGCCTAAGCTGGCCTCGAACTCACAACGCTCCTCCTACCTCAGCCTCCTGAGTGCTGGGATTAAAGGCGTGTGCCACCATGCCCAACTTATTTTTATTTCTAAATAACCAATTGTTAAACATTTATTAGAATACCCCTGAAGCCAGGAGTCAGTATTTTTATTTATTTATTTTGTGGTGCTGAGGGTTGAACTCAAGACCTCACAGATGCTAGGGAATTGCTCTATCACTCAGCTATATCCCCTGCCCAAGGAACCTGTCTTTGCTGAAACCATCAGGTAATTCCAATGTGCAGCAAGCTCTGGGAACCACCATTGTCTTAGTCTTTGCCCATATTGTGCTCAGGCAGCAAATTTAGTATTTTGAAACAGATCAACCTTGGAGGATTGTTTCCAGCCAGTGACTCTAGGCATAGCTAGTTAAGGCTGGAGCTCTCTCTAACCAGGGACCACTGTCTTTGGTGACTTTTCAGAAAGATCAATCTTTATTCTGTTCTAGAAGCTAAGCTCTATAACTTGGTATATTGGGGATGATTGGTGAAAGTTTGTGCATGGCTCCTTGTTGCCCCTTTGATGAAAAATATCTTGTATTTGGAATCCAAACTAAAAATGAATCCACAGGACTGTTCCCATATAACATGAAGATTCCCTTGTTTTAGTGCTATGGCCAATGCATGTTGCATTTTCACTTATTAAGACTTTAAAAGGAGCCGGGCGTGGTGGCGCACGCCTTTAATCCCAGCACTCGGGAGGCAGAGGTAGGCGGAGCGTTGTGAGTTCGAGGCCGGCTTGGGCTACGAGGCGGCGCAAGGCCGACCTGAGCTAGATAGTGCGACCCTGCCTCAAAAAACCAGGGCTGGGAGTATGGCTCAGTGGCTTAAGCGCCTGCCCTGGTAGGCGCAAGGCTGTGAGTTCAATCCCCGGTGCCGCAAAAAAAAAAAAAAAAAAAAAAAAAAGACTTTAAAAGGGGGCCAGGGATATGGCTCAGCAATGCAGTGCCTGCCTGACAAGTGCAAGGTCCTGAGTTCAATTTCTGGTACCACACACAAAACAAAGCTTAAAAAAAACCAAAACAATAAAAAATACCTACAAATGTTTAGCATAATGATTTCATGATAGATAGATAGATAGATAGATAGATAGATAGATAGATCTTTTTGAGACAGGGTCTCACTATGTGGTTCAGACTGGCCATGAGTTCACTTTGTAACCCAGTCTGGTCTTGAACTTGCCACGATCCTTCTGCCTCAGCCTCCCAAGTGCTGGGATTACAGGCACGTGCCACCATAACCAGCTGATTCCATAATATATTTTAAACTTTTTAAAAAGTTAAAAGTTGTAAGATAAATATTCATCACTGATTCACCTAGGAAGAAAGTTTGAGATATCATCCAATCCCCTGATCAAGGACAGAAGTCAAGGCTAAGGTTTGGAGCTGGGGTGAACATCCCACCCAGGGGCTGACAGATGTATCCAAAGTCCTTGGATACAAGCAAAGACTGTTTTGGCACTCAGAGGCTGTGCTGTTGAGACAGGTGGAGCCCCAATGGTGGGGGAAGAAGGTCCAGGATGTGCATGAACTTGGACTTGCCCAGCCTCTCCCAGTCCACAACATGCTGCCACATCCTGTCTCTTAAGTGCTATTGACTCCTGACATTGTGTTCCTGCCCCTCTGACTCCACCTCACTCCCTGCTGCTCCTACAGTGACCCTTCTACTAACCTCTTAGTCTTCTCTTGTTGGGCCTTCCTATAGCTCAGTGGTGGCAAACCTATGGCACATGTGCCGCAGCCAGATGTCTGTTATTGCTGAAAGCTCTAAAAGGTTCTCCAATGATACTGCTAAAGCTGGTCCTGAACACGCCCTCTGTCTCACAGTGCTACTGAAATGCCTAAAAGATTTTGTAGCTTTGTTCACACTTCCACTTATCAGGCCTCAATTTGAGGGGAAATGAAAGAAGCATTTGACAATTTGCTAATATTTAAGTATGGAGACAGGGTCTCACTATGTAGTTCAGACTGTCCTTGAACTCACAATGTAGCCCAGGCTGGCCTCGAACTCACAGCAACCCTCCTGTCTCAGCCTCCTGATGCTAGGACTACAGACATGCACCACTACTCCCAGCCAGATTTAAGTATCTTGATAAAGATTTAAAAAATAATGTTGACCAGGGAGGCTCCGACCAGAAGACAATCTAGCCTGCCTTCCTGGTGAGTGTGCATGACCGGCCTGGACTCCAGGAGGAGAAAGACATGTGCCTCTCGTAGGCCTACGGTACACGGGCTAAGTAACAAGGACTCCCTCTCCCGCCCGCCTCCCCCTCCCCCCGACCTCGTAAGCAACCTGCTGGTTCAGAGGACTTGGTAAGTTGACAGCAACTATAGTACATAAAGCAACTAAATGCTTGTATTGTCCAGCTGATTTCATAGGACTGGAGCCAGCAGTCTGAGCGTCTCTTGGGAAGATGATAGTATGCAATGTAGCAAATATGGGGAATTCTTCTCTGTCTTGTCTTTGAGGCCCAATATTGTTCTCATTGTTTTGCTTTATTCTGATTAATTTTTTTTTTGCTTTATTTCATACTCTGTTTTTATTGGTTTTGTTGTGTTTTGTTTTTGGTTCGATTTTACTATACCTGATAGAATGGTCAACTATTCTGAAAGTAACAAGGTATGCTGTGGTGGCTGTTGTTTTCCTGGTGTCTTTCTTTGAAGTTCTATAGCAGTTCTACTGCTTTATTTTGATTGACTTTCTTCTTTTATGTTTTGTTGTATTTTAGTATCTTTAAAATAAAAATTTTAAAAAAAGATGTAAAAAATACATAAAATCCCTGGTACCAAAAACAAAAAGCAGACAAAAATAAAAAAATAAATAAATCTGATGTTGGTTAAAAAAAAAAGGGAGGGGAGTAGAGGGAAAGAGGGAAAGAAACAAATTGAGATGAGTTATGTACATGTATGTACCAATTCCACATAATAAATGTAATTATTATGTAGTGCAAAGATACTAATAAAAAGTTTTTTAAAGATTTAAGTGTGTCATCCTTCCTGTCCCCCCAACAACCAAATTCCTAAAGAGAAAAGAACTAAAAATGGAGAAACCAGGAAAACAAAATGACAAGGTAACAGTGTACAGAAGTGAGAAAGGAAACTACCTACATTGAGTGGCTACTCTGGGTCAAATATTGTGCTAAATATTTCATATAGTAATAAGGTAGGATAGAAGAAATAAAGATAGGTAGAAAGTAAATGAAGAAATAATAATAAAAAAATTGTATTTTTAAGAAAACCACATACCAGGCATGGGGGTATACACCTGCAATTCCAGGCTGAAGCAGGAGGATCACTGCAAATTAGAGGGCAACCTGGACTAAAAAGTGAGTTCAAGCTGGGCGTGGTGGCACACGTCTGTAATTCCAGCACTTGGGAGTCTGAGGCAGAAGGATCGTTGCAAGTTCGAAGACCAGCCTGAGTTATAAAGTGAGCTCAAGGCCAACCTGAACTGCATAGGGAGACCTTGACTCAAAACAAAACAAAACAAAACAAAACAAAACAAAACAAAACAAAAAAAAAACAACTGAGTTCAAGGCCAGGTAGAACTACAGTGAGTGAGACCCTGTCTTGAAAAAGGAGGAGAAGGAGGAGGAGGAGGAGGAGGAGGAGGAGGAGGAGGAGGAGGAGAACAAGAAGACGACTACGAGGACTACGACTCCTGGGCACAAAGTTACCTAAGGTTATTGACATCAGTATTCCCTAGGTTTGTTTATGTTTCTTTTCTTCTAGGCTCATCACACCCAAAATCCTTCAAAGATACTTTGTATCCATAAATTAGAAGTAGAGGGCAGAAACCTGATTTTAAAATAAAAACACCTATGGGAAAAAAAAAATTGGTGGCCTTCATGCCTTTCACCTGTAAAACAGGCCATTATCTTTCTGTGGGCCATACGATTCCTGTAAACCAAGACCAAGACAGAACTTCCTACAAACTCACAAATTCCACATATTTCCAGCACCAAAACCACATAAATATTCCCACCTCCAGATGGTAGCATGCCTCTCTCTCTTACGAGGGTCCACACTCTGTTTCTCTGGGTATGTACTTTTAAATTTCTGCCTAATAAATCCCTTTATGCTTCTTATTGATGTGTCCTGAAAATTATTTTTATTCTTCATGTAGGGTGGGCCTGGGTTCCCCATTTCCGCTTTGGGAACCTCCTCAGACCCTGTCCAGTGACAGTAACAAGGGATCTTATTAGATCGTCTCATTATTACTTCCTACTTTAAAATAAGTATTACTACTCCCAGTACTCAAGTGAAGAAAATAAAGCTCAAAAATGTTAGGTTCTCATGGTCACACAGCCAAAAAGTTTGCTCCCAATAAATGTGGTAGGCCTTGAATATCTAAGCTCTCCAAGGGAATCAGGAATTCAGAAGGCCTAGTGTCAGAGGAAAGCGTCTCGAAAGATCCGAAGGTCCAAAAGCCGAGACTTGAGATTGAGCAGAACTCCCCGTAGAAGGGGTGGAAGGGATGAGCCTGGCCGAGAGGGAGGAACCAGGGCATGGAGGAAGCACAACCCAGAAGGGCTATGTGTTGACAGGACACAGGTGAGGTTTGAGGGTAAAAATTGATTAAAAGTTATCATGTACCTAGTGAGGGAGGTCCTTGCCTGTCAAGATTGAAAATGAAGGAATTTTCTGCCTGAAGTTTTCCTTGTACCCCATGACTTCACAGCATCACTTCCTGGCCATTCCCTCCAGCAGCGAGGTGTGGTGGAAAGGAGAGCCGGGCACTGAGGGGCTGGCCAGTCTCAGCCCTGTCCCTCACAAGCTGTGAGAGTTTCCCTAAGCTACCTTGGCTTCCTGTGTCTGTCTCTTCTTTCACAGAATGGGAGGGGTCAGTGATTTATCACATGGGCTAAACTATATTGAGCATCCAGCTCTGTTGAATGTGAGATGCTCTCTTCGTCATCCTTCCCCCCAGGCCGGGTCCAGGTTCTGCAAAGAGTCTGCAGACAACTCATGGGGCAAAGCAGCTCTTTGGCAGAAAGGGGAAATCACCTCTCTCTTCCTGCATATTATATTCCTGCTTATGCATTCTGATGTCCTGCTTGCTTTTTTAGGCTCTCAGTACTATCCTGCTGACTCACTTCCAACGTCTCCTTCATCATGCTCAGCTCCTGAAAATGGAAAAGGGCCGGAAATTGTACTATCTGGAAAGGAGTTTAAGGGCACAGGCACCCCACATAGATAGAATGCTGGGAACATGAGCCATGCCCAAAGTTCATTTCTCATCTGACACTTGGGACACGTGGCCTTGGATTGTAATACTAATAATAACTATGCCACTTACAGTCACTGATGAGGAGCAGGCCCTGGGCTATGCGCTTTCACTCTCTGAATCATCACAGCTGGAGAGTCAGGGACTTTCTATTTCACAGATAAGGACATTGAAGCTAAGATATGTTAAAGAACTTGACCAAGGTCACACAGCTAGTAATGTGCAGAGCGAGGATTCAAGCCTATGGTTTAGATCTGTGCTGTCTAATACAGTAACCAAGAGCCACATGTAGCTAATGCACTTGAAACATGGCTAGGGTGACTGAAGAAACTGAACTTTTAATTAAATTGAGTGGTACTATTTTCACCTGCAGAGTAAACACTAGATTTTAAAGACTTAGTATGACAATACATATGTATGTCATTTTATTTTATATTGATTACATGTTCAGATGGCAATATTTTGGATATACTGGTTAGTTAAGTAAAATATATTAAAAATATTTCTCTCTATTTTTTTTTTTTTACTCTTTAAATGCAATTCCTAGAATAATTAAAATTTTCATATACGGTTTTTGTACTTCTGTCAAGGGAATGATGATCTAAATCACAATCATTCGATGCTCACTAGATCAATGGCTTACTGATATTTTTTTAAGTGAGTCCACTGAAATATTAAATGTTTAATAAACTGTATATTATCAACATTTATAATATTCACATCAAATTGATGACATCTGAAAACATTCCTTTTAAAGAATAGATTTATCAACACAGTATTACATATCTTTTAAACTCTGGCATGATACTTCATCTACTGTAGGAAACTGAGCTTGCCAGGCAGGCACTTATGCTGCTAAGCTAAATCCCCAGCTATAACTTCTTAATTTGTGTAGTTTATTTAGAAGTTATACAGGGTTATGGATGTAGCTCAGTAGTAGGGTGCTTTTCTGGTGTGTGTGAGGCCCTGGGTTTGATACCCAGTACAGGAAAAAAAAAAAAAAAAAAAAAAAAGGATATACGTGTACACTACTCTACAATATTAAGTACACTATCAAACACTGACAAAATGTTTTTTTTTCTTGGTACCAGGGATCAAATTCACGACCTGGCACTTGCCAGGCAGACGTTTGTACCACTGAGCTAAATCCCCGGCTAACACTGACAAAATACATATTTTATTTTATTTTTATTTATTTAAAAAAAATTTTTTTTGTCTTTTTGAGACAGGGTCTCATTATGTGGTGCAGGCTGGCCTTGGGCTCACTTTGTAGCCCAGGCTGGTCTCAAACTTGCAACATCTCCTGCCTCAGCCCCCTGAGTGCTGAGATTATAGAAGTGCACCACTACGCCCTGCTCAAAATGGACATTTTAAAGGATGAAATAAAAACAAATAGAAATAGAAGTCATACTAATTTTTTCAAAAAGTCAAATGGGTCACTTTGTGTACCCTCTGGGGTTTTGCACAGTTGATTTTGGAAACTCCTGATCCAGACAGACTCAGAACTCCTGAAGGGCAGAAACTCTAGCATAATTACCCCCTTTCCCATACTGAAGTTAGCTCCACGCTGAAAGACAATTTGTGCTTCCCACATGTTTGTGGAAGGAGTAATTCTTGTGCAATAATTTTCTGTTCCATTAGATTAATTTATTTATTTCACATGTACTGAGCACTACGTGTTAGATACTATACTGGGTGCTAAAAATAAAATTTAAGAAGACTAAGCCCCTTTTTTCTAGGCCAGTGCTTCTCAGACTTCAGCGTAAGAATCATCTGGAGAACTTGTTGGACTCTTGCTCCTCTTTCCTACCTCTGGTCTGGGGTAAAAGTGGAGAATTTCCAAGTTGAAGAAGCTTCTGGCTGGGTGTGGTGGTGTACACCTGTAATCCTAGTACTCTGGAGGCTGAAGCAGGAGGATTACCACAAGTTCAAGGCCTGCCTGGACTACATAGTGAGTTCAAGGCCAGGCTGAACTACACAGCAAGACCCGGTCTCATAAAACCAAAAAAAAGCACACACCTACAATTCTGCTTCTTAGAAGACTGAGACAGGAGGGTGGCAAATTTGAGGCCAACCTGGGCAATTTAGAGACCTCTTCCCTTTTGCAAAATAAAATATATAAAGAGACCGAGTTCAATTCCAAGTACCACAAAGAAAAAAAAAAAAAGAGGAGAAAAAAAGAGAAAGAGAAACTGCTTTTAAGAAACTAACACTTGCCAGGCATGGTGGCACACGCCTGTAATTCCAGCACTTGGGAGGCTGAGGCAAGAGGATCATTGCAAGTTCGCGACCAGCCTGGGCTACAAACTGAGTGCAAGTTCAGCCTGAACTGCATGCATAGTGAGACCCTGTCTCAAAAAGACGACAAATAAATAAATAAATAAATAAAAGCAAGAAACTAAATACTGGTACACAGTAGAAAATTGGAAGGACATCCCAAATAGAATTTAAGAATGAGGGTAGAAGAGAATTATTGAAAATTTACTCTTTGGCAAGCACTTCTAAGTACATTGACTCATTTAATCCTCACACCAACTTGATGCAGTACGTATTATTACTTCAGTTGAGGCAACTGAGGCTGAGAAAGGCTAGTTAAATCACCTTCAGTGGTGGCAAACCTATGGCATGTATGCCACAGTGGGCTGTTTGTGTCTTTAAAAGCTCTAAAAGGTTTCCCATGACTGAATGTCATAGAGCTAGTACATGACAGACTGGGATTTGTACCTGCTTCTCCTGCACTCTGCAACTCATGCTCATCTACAGTGTCTTCATCTTTTCCATCTTTTCTCTGTTCTAGGAACATACAGCACTGAGTGAGACAGACAAGCTCTCTGATATGGGCAAACTCAATGAGCAACAGAGAGTTCCTAGTGTGATAAGGGAGGTAGTGCCATGAAGATACCTCACAGAGACATACAGTTCAGGATAGTAGTAGTGAAAACTTTCTAGGAAAACAAAAAATGAAGATGAAATTTACATGAAGATCTGAAGGATCAATGAGAGGAATGGAGGGTGAGTGAGAAATGTTCTGAGCTTGGAGGCAACCAAATACTTTGAGCCAGATGTGATGATGTATGCCTGTGATCCCAGCACTCAGGAGGCTGAGGCAGGAGGATTGCCATGAGTTCAAGGCCAGCCTGGGCTACATAGTGAGTTAAAGTCCATCCTGAGCTACACAGCAAGAACTTGTGTCAAAACAAAACAAAACAAAAGTGCTTGAGAACTGAAAGAAGTTCAGAATATTTGAAGTACAGAGAGTGCAAGTATAGTTAGTATACTTAGTCTTTATAGAGAAGTGTAAAGAATAAGGCCCTTCAAGTAGAAAGGAATCAAGTCATTCTGGGTTATTTAGACTTATTGACTTTGTACAAGGGAAAAGTTATAGTCTTATCTGTCCACTATTTCCCCTGTATCCACAGAGGACACATTCCAAGACCTCCAATGGGTAACTTTAGCTGTGGATACTACCTAACTCTATGGATTCTACTGTTTCTATGGACACATACATATGATAATTTAATTTATAACAGGCACAGTAAGAGATTTACATATACATTGCAAGATATCCCGGGGGATGGAATCCAACTCTGGACACAATATTCATTTATGTTTTGTATACATAACTTGAAGGTGCCTGTACTGGGTGATACTATGTACCACCCAAGTCCTCATATACTTCTGATGGGGCTGAGTCTGGCACTTGTGTTCAATTTGTTGTCTAGAGCTGGGACTGGTGATGCAAGTGCTGCACCCGCCCAGAGGTGGAGCTGAGATACAGTGTAAAGGAGGTGGGTCTTCCTCTTGCTCGCTTCTGCGTTTCTGCCCTCTCTCTCTCACCAGCGCGCCTTGCTGTTTGGTGGCTGCCATGAATGGCGGCCCCGCCATGCCATGCTGCCTTGGATCCAACTGAGTAAGGACTAAAACCTCCCTGAGAACTGTAAGAAATAAACCTTTCCTTCCCTAATTTTGGGCATCAGGTATTTTGTCTCGGCAATGAGTGAAAAGTAACTAAGACAGTGCCCATAATTTGAAAGTAATTTTATACAACATTATTTGTGCCCTTGTGTTTTGTATGACCTGTCACATCAGGTCAGGAGTAAATTTTCCACTTGTGGCATCATGTTGACTCCCAAAAAGTTTTTGGAAGATTTCTAGTTTTGGACTTTCAGGTTACTGCAACTTTTATACTGCAATAAAAGTTATGTGAATGTGATCGCTCTCAAAATAGCTCATTGTACAGTACTCATTCTTTTTCTTGAGATGTTGTAAATGATACAATGTTTAGTGATAAATGAGATGAAGTGAGGAGAATGATTCTGGCATTGTGTCATAATGGTAAACTACTATGTAGGATTATTTGAATAGAAGCAATCCTGGGCAGTTACTTAGTGGGAGGGCTAATAAATTACTAGCAGGCAAGGAGTATGTACAGTGTGGATATACTGGAAAAGGTCTGATTTACATGAACAGCAGGACAATGTGTGACTCAAGATTTCACCCCATTACATAGAATGGTACATAATTTGAAACTTAGAAATTGTTTATTTCTGCAATATTCCACTTAATGCCTTTGCACTGTGTTGAACTGTGCATAGGTAAAATTGGTGGAAAGCAAAATCTCAGATAAGAGGAGACTACCGTATTCCCATTTTTTATTAATTCATGTATTTTTAGTTGCTTATTTAGCAGGACAAACAGTTCTTTACCCCATAGATTCATGTTTCAAAATTCTAGAACAAGTCAGTAGCCAACTTGTGTAGAACTCAATCCAAAGAAAACTTTTATATTCCAAAATCATGTTGTACTCTGAAAGATACCACCTTTCTTCATCTTCTCAGAATCTTTCATGGAATCATAATTTCTGTAGAATTTTGCTTATGTTTTCTTTCTTGTTTCAACCACGACAAATTTAACGAAAACTGAAACCCCCAGGAAAACAACAAATACTCCAACAGTATGAAACTACAGATGCTTTGCTGGAAGGCTAGGCATCTGAGACGTGTCAAAGCACTGGAAGTTGTGGTAGCAGTTGTCCTTAATCCGACTCCTTCTCTGCTGATGGAAGTTTGAAAGGTTACTAGGCCAACACCCTAGGATAATTTAAAGGAGAGCAGACTGCAGGCAGGGGAATGTATTAAAGATGCTAGTGGTATAAAGTTGTGTAATGCTGTGGTGATGGGGGAGAAGTGGACATGGGAAGATATTCACAAGTGTTTAAGACTTGATTATCAATTGGAAGGAATAGAGTAGATAGAAGAAAGAAGAATCGAAGATGACCTCCAGGTTTCTGGGCACAGTTCTATGAAGAATAAGGCGCAGGCTGGCCGGGGGGGTACCTCAGTAGTAGAGTGCACATCTAGGGTGCTCAAGGCCTTGGGATTGATCTCTAGAAGAGGGAGAAGTAGAAGGTGAAGGAGGAAGAGGAAAAGAGGAAGAAAAGGAGAAAGAGGAAGAGGAGAAGGAAGAGAAGAAGGTGTTTTGGTAAGTCTATTATTTCATATTTTACAAGAATCCAGATAAATGAAACTGTGTGAAAGAACGATGTTATTTTAGTAAGATTTCAAAGATCAAAATTTAGTTGATTAGAAAATATTGGAGAAAATTTACTACCTTTGTGGTTAAACTTTTTTTTTTTTTTTTTAGGTTTTTGTCAACAGCTTTGTCTTCTGTTGAGAGGGATTTTTTTTTTTTTTTTTTTTTTTTTTGAGACAGGGTCTTGCTATGTAGCTCAGGCTTGCCTTGAACGCAATATGCAGCCGAGGGTGGCCTTGAACTCTAGGCTATCCTCCTGCCTTACCCTCCAGAGTTCTGGGATTATACGCCCAGTTCAAGAGGTATTTCTAAAAGCTGGTAAGTATTTTTTTCCCCAAAGATCAAGATTAAACATGAGGGTCCAGAAATAGGCTTTACATACTAAGTTTCTCCTGTGACAGCCCCTACCGGCTTTGAACGCTGGGCCTCACCCATACTAGGCAACCACTCTACCCTGAAATATTTCCCTCACTCTTTTTATTTGTTTTTATTTTTGAGACAAAATCTCGCTAAATTGCCCAGGCTGGCCTTATGACTGTCCTCTTGCTAAAGAACGTTCTTGTTAAAGAATGAGCCTTGAGTTTCTGAAGCTCAAGATCCCTTACCCCTCTTCTTTCCACATTGGACACCTTCGGAGGGATTGTAGATGGCTCTTACCAAAGGACTAGAGATTATTTGAACTCCGCCTTCTTCAACTCGGCCCCGCCCCGCCACAAGCCACACCCCTTTGCGTGTCCCCGCCCCTTGGAGCGTTCTCTGATATGACAACGAATTCTCCATAATTTTACCCTATAGGAGACCGGAAAGGCGGGACCTCGGCTAATCTTTTTTATCATTTGTTAAATCATATGTCGATCTGGTCCCAATTCCATCCCACTTCATTTTCAACCCAAGGATTGGTTGCGCGGGTCTTCGTTCCTGGCTCATGATTGGCTATTTTATTCCGCCCCTCTTTTCCAGCTCTTGCAGGCGGGATTAGCACGCAGCTTCCTGCTCCTGCCAAAAAAAATAAAAGAAAAAGAAAAGAGGGGAGAGGCGAAAGAAAAAAAAAAGTCACGAAGATCTTTGATCATTAATTGGTTTTCAATCGTGTCGGTCAAACCAAATTCTACCTTTTGATTGGTTGTTCTATTTGCCCATCCAGGATCGGGGGCGGGATTTCCCCAGGAGACTCACACCTTGTTGTCACTGGTCGAACAGTGCGCCTGTCTGAAGCTCCCGGCCCAGGATTGGAGGCGGACACGGACAGGTGGGCGTGGATTGGCTAGGACAGCCGGTCAGTGTGAGGCGGGGGCGGGGCCTCGGCGGCTGGTTGCGCGTGTCCGCCGCTGGCTCGGCTCTATCCGGCTTTGCTAGGGGAGGTGAGTCCGGCCGCGGCGGCACCGGCGGCTGAGGAGGCGGCGGCTGAGGAGAAAGCGGCCGCGGCGGCTGAAGAGAAAGCAGCCGCGGAGACGGAAGCCGGGTGGGGGGGAGGGGGGGAGACGGAACAGCCTTGAGCCCTGCAGGGGCCGTCGCGCGGGGGGACCCACCCGCTCTCCCCCCCAACCCTCAGCAGAAGCAGCCGGCGGCGGGGGCAGGACTCAGTTCGCTTCAGACCGTACCCCGCCCGCCTCCCGGGGCTCCTATTCTTTGGCCCCGGGACCCTAACCTCCTCCCGGGGCGGTTCCCTCTGTCTGGGCGTCAGAGTGCTGCCCACCTCTCTTTCATTCCTCCCTGCACTTCCTTACCTTCACTTTTACCCCAGCTCTCTTCTTTCTCCTTTCTGCCCTGGCTGTCATCTTCGCTCCACTGTATCCTTTCAGCCTCTTTCCCTGGCTCATTCTACCCAGCAAAGTTTGGTGGTACCCCCCCATCAGGTCAGCAGACTAGTAGTAGGGGGAGATGTAGGAAGGCCTGAGAGTTCGAGGGGGGGGAAGCTGGAAGCTAGTTGCCCTGAAAATTTCCCCCCATCTTTTAAATTTAGGGTGGTTGGAATTGTTAAAAATTGTGTTTTTGAGGAGGTGGTAGGTGTTTAGAAAAGGATGTGGGAATGGAAGGGGTAGATGAGTCAACCCTCTTACAAGATTGCAAGGGTGGTGTGTTACCTGAGCCTTTTCCTGTGTGGAGTTCAGGGGGTCGGGAGGTTTGGCCTTTATTCCCACATTCAAAGTTGGAACCTCCCCCAAATTAAGAATGGAGTTTTAGTACCCACTTGTGGCAGGAATCCTGGGGGGAAGGGGTCCTTTTTCTTTTCTTTTTTCTTTCTTTTTCCTTTTTATTTTATTTTTCTTTTCTTTTGGCAACCCACACCCTTCCACACACACTCACCCAAAAACCAAACACCAAGATCCTCTTAACTTGTTTGGATTGACTGATGAAGACATAAAGCCAGTTACGCTCTATGTTTTTTGAGGTGGAGTGAGTGGTTTTTCTTCATTTTTAAATGGCCAAATGACAGCTTGACCCAGTTTGCTTTCCAATCAAAGAGCATTTTCTTGAATGTCTCTTTGTGGCGCAAGGGCCAACGCAAAAATGATGGCGGCTTACAATGGCGGTACATCTGCAGCAGCAGCAGGTCACCACCACCACCATCATCATCACCTTCCACACCTTCCTCCTCCTCACCTTCACCACCACCACCACCCTCAGCACCATCTTCATCCGGGGTCGGCTGCTGCCGTACACCCTGTACAGCAGCATACTTCTTCGGCAGCTGCGGCAGCCGCAGCAGCGGCTGCAGCTGCAGCCATGTTAAACCCTGGGCAACAGCAGCCGTATTTCCCATCACCGGCACCGGGTCAGGCTCCTGGACCAGCTGCAGCAGCCCCAGCTCAGGTACAGGCTGCGGCAGCTGCTACAGTTAAGGCGCACCATCATCAGCACTCACACCATCCACAACAGCAGCTGGATATTGAGCCGGATAGACCTATTGGATATGGAGCCTTTGGTGTTGTCTGGTGAGTATCAAAAGAAAAACACAACTTCTGTGGTCTCTTCCTGGTTCTGATTGGGCAGGTCATTGCTCATGGTTTTTTCCATGTTGATAAAGTGGAACAAGCAGCTCAACTCAACTGTAGGCAGCCACCCTCACTTCATGGTAAAGAGGCCTAATGTGTTGACCATGTAGGCCTATCCTTTTGACTCATGGCAAATTTTGGTGGAGCCCTTTCTCATGAGTGACACACATAAGTTTGCTGACTACCAGACTTTCCTCTTCAGAACCTAAGCAACCTACCAAATGTAAGATCAAGAGATGAATGTGTGAAATACTTACTCCTACAAAGATCTTGATCATCTCTCGTTTGATTTAGCTTGAATCAGTTGTCCAACCACAGCAAATGTCAGTGAGTGGCCCTGATTTAATTCCCTCATGATAGTCTTATCATTCGAATATGTCATTACTTCCCTAGGCTTTACATTTTTTCATGTCTTATGATCTTGATTCCTAGGTGAGTAGGATTCATGATTGAGCCAGTTAAAATCATTGCTTGAGTGTTTTATTTTAAACCATAGAACTACACAGTTAGTCCATAGCTTTAGCCTTCTGATAAGAATGCATTAAATATAGCATCACAGGAGTACCACAAATGAGGTTAGTAGACTGTAACTATTCAGTGGCCCACATTCAGTGCAATGTTTTAGTGTCCCTCAGTGCCTCTTCAGTTACTTTTATTCCTTGATCAGTTGCTGTTGTAGAAAGCATACTTTTTAAGTAAATGAAACTGCTTTACTTTTGCTAGTGCTAGGATACTTTTAAAAGTCTAAGAGTTTCTTAAATGGAGCATATTAGTCTACTTACTCTTAGGAAGATTAAAAGTTGATAATAAAATGTATTCCTGTCAAAGGTAGAACTGAGTTTTATTCAAGGATTAAAGAGTCCAGTGTGGATAGATGAATTGATATTTTCATTGCATTTAAAAATAGATTCTTGTTAGTGTCTAGAAAAACCCCATCATTACAGGAAAATAAACTCCTTGGAAGCATCCTGGTAAATATTTCCTTTCATCCTTTTTTTGGAAGCTAAAATTGATAAGAGTATCATTTGCATTCCTAACTAGCCATCTTTGTGTTTCAGATTTTATAATCTAGGCAAGTAAGTGATTTGAGTCTATTCTTCCTTTTTTCTTTTTAACTTGTAGAGTTCAGTTTTTCTCAGCTGCTGCCTAAGGAGATTTTTGCTGCATTCTCCTTTCTCCAAGGTGTGTGGGATTCCTAGTGGGAAAGAGCATTGCCAGTAATGGTGCCTCTTCAGTCCTCTACTCAGGGACCTGCGTGTTCCTCCCTTCCTCTTTTCCCTATCTGTGGGGATTTCACTGTGAACTTCATTCGTTGCCTAACTCTAGAGGATTTCCAAGCTGTGGGGGTTGGGGATGAGATAAGTGAAAGGTTGCTCTTTGTTTTGAATTGGGTCATTTACTAACTGAGAATTTGGATTTTTTCTATCTGAATGTGCTGACATTTTAGTGTGTTGTAGACAATGCTAAGAACTAGAGACACTGAAAAGGCAATGTTATTGCTGTGTTCTTGAATATATTCTAAAGGGATTATTGAATGTATTTCTATCACAAGGTGATGAGACTTGTAGAAGTGTTTTGTTTTAAAACAGGGTCTTGTATATAGTTCAGACTGGTCTTGAACTCACTGTGTAGCCCAAGTTCTTGAACTGGAGATTGTCCTATGTCAGCCTTTGCATGCTGGGATTACAGGTGTGCACCACCACACCCAGCTAACTTCTAGAAGTTTTAACTTCAAGTTCTGGTAAGGAAAAGGATTTTAAAGGGAAGAGTGGTAAAGAGCAATGGTACTGTGATATCTTACAACCAACATTCTGGTGTTGGGTACTATGAATCCCCATATCTGCAAATCCAAATATGTTTGATTTGAATCCATTCTATTGTTTCATTGATTGACCCCTATCAGCTGTGGAGTTTGTACCGTGGACTTAAGTACGCCTCTGTACACCATCTTCTACTGTACACGTTTGCCTTGTCTCTGACTGCATTTTGTAAGCCCCTTGAGGGTAAGGACTATGTACTGAACTACTTCTTTTTCTTTGTAGCACCTAGCATAGTGCCGCGATACCTTTACTCCTTGATTACTTGATCTCTGAGTCAGATTCTTTATTTTTGCTTGGACAACAGAAATTTATTCTCACAGTTCTGGAGGCTAGAAATAGAAGATTAAGGTGTTAGCAGGTGTGGTTTCTCCTGAGATTCTCTCCTTGGCTATTTGTTGTCTCGGTATCCTTACGTGGCTGTGTCCTCAATGGTTTAGTCCTTTGTATATTAACCAAGTTTTTCTAGTTTCTGCATTGAGTGTTTTTATCAGCTGTTTCTGGTGAAATACAACTTAATATGAAAAAGGAAAGAGTTCCAGGTGTGCGTTTTTAGTATGCAAATACTTTCCTATTTTTATATTTATATATTGATGACTTGCTGTCTGAATTGCCTATTACATTTAGAGTTTAACTGCTTTGTGACCTAAGTTAGGTTGTTAAAACTAGCAGTTAGAAACCAAACCAGTGCAAATTTATACTGGTATTCTGAAACTCAAGATATTAGTGAGTTTTTTCCCACTTTTTAACTAATTGAAATAGGATTTTTCTTTTTAATTTAAAAAGCATATAAGAAAAAAAAGCACATAAGTATGAAAAAAGTACTTTCTAAAATAACTACAATGGAACATAAAAAGTATTCTTTCAATGTTACATCATTCTGCACACCGTATAACTATCTGAATAACATGAGATTGACTTAGATTCTAACATATTTTCATTCAGCTCATTTGCAGGTACTCACCTGGCATATCAGATGACAAGGAACTATATCTGCTTCAATTTCTTTTTCTGGTCATACACTCAGGAGTACTAACTTATGGCTAAAAAAGTGGCATGCAAATTTGAGGGATATTGTTCTTCAATATAGACAAAAAGAGGTATTTGTAGAAGTGATGCAGCATTTTACCATTTAGATTTATCATGGAACAGTTTAGTCTGCCTGACTTGATTTATCTTTCTGCTGAATGTAACTAGCGGAATAACTTATCAGTATTGGACAGTTGTGTAAAAGTAGTGAATTACCCATTAGCTTGCTGGTAAAGATGGTGCTTTGACAGTTCAATTAAGGTTTCATTAACCACTGTCTGCTGTTTTATCGCAAAGTAAGGTTCCAGTTTACCTGGTAATGTGATCATGTGGTAGCTTGAAATACATTCATTGCCAATGCTAGAGTGTCGTTAATGGGTTTTCAAAACATCATATATAATTTGAACTTTGTTAATCATATATCAGGGCTTCTAGACACCCATATGTAATAATGTAAAAACAAAACGAGACAACCCACAAGCAATAACTTCAGTAATTTGGTGAAGATATTACAAGTGTACCTTTTTGTCTGTAGTTCACATTTGCTAGAGAAAAATGCTGTGCTTTAAAAATGTGACAACACTGGGACAAAGAGCTTCAGGGGCTCATGAAGTACATACTTTTAAGAGTTGGAGGAAGTTGATTTATTTAAGAGTTGGAAGCAGTTTATGGACTGCTGAACTCAGGATAATTTTTGACATTGGCAATATAAGATGTATATTGGATTAATGGTACATGTTGCCTGGATAAAAGTGAGTCTGGGAAAAACTACTTTACAAAATTGGTGTTTGGGTTTTAGACTTATCTGATTAAGAGTTCAAAGATCCTGAGATTCATGTGGTCTGTTGTCTTTGTTCTTCAAGGAGAGCTGGAAAGGTTTGAATGTTGTTATTCTAATACCCTTAACAAGTTATTTTCATGTCTTTCCAAATTTAAGCTTTACTGTAGTGATACTTAGTTACTAGCTCTGTGATCTTGATAAGTTGTTTACTCTTTCTGTTCCTCATCTATAAAATGGGGATAATAATAGTGCTTATCTCAGGATTGGTATGAATATTAAACGAGGTACTCCTTACAAACCAATTAATGCACTGTGTAAAACACAATATGGCCTCAATAAATGTTAGCTATTTTTATTGTATTATTGTTGGTAGAAAAACCAAACTCTTTAATTAATGTTCATGGAAAAGTTATCAGATTTACCAGATGAAATCAATGTGCACACTCTATTTGGAGGTATGATTTAAATATCATGGAATGCCTTCTTAGTTGTCCTTTAATAATATGCCAGGGAGATAAAGACGGTTGAATTCAGAGCTGAGGGCAAAATACTCTGTTCTGTTCTCACAATTAATTTTAAAAAAAGATGCATGTTAATATGGGTTTCTTAGGTGTTATACTCAGAGCATCTGCGCTGTTTTAGAAGGTATTATAGATTAATATACTGTGAAGGAAATTAATTTTTTCCTTTCAAAATTTTGCAAGTGAAGGCTATCCTTATTGTTAAAGTTCAGCTGTAATGGAAATGCATTTTATCTGTGTTTAGATGAAAGTGTGTAAATTGCTTAGAAGATCCCAGTAAGGTAGGGGAAATGTGTGTGATTTAATGAAAAATTATTTAGTGTAAACTCTTATGCATGGGAGAGATTGTTTAGTTTCCTCGTCTTGTGAAAATTAGAGGCTTTTTTCTTTTGCATGTTTTCTTTGATCCTCTTTCCCTATAGATAGCAAATTAAACCTTGAAAAAAATAGAGGATGCTTTTGGTATATTTTTTGGGAAAAATCCTGGAATTAGTTGCATCAAAAAGAGGAGTATTATTTTGTTATTAACTGTGTCTTACAGGTTAAGAATCTATAGTATTGAGAAGTTTCTCTACTATCAGCCAAGATTAACAGCCACAGCTGGATTCTTGGGGTGGGGGTGAGTTCTGCTTTGTGAAAAGAGCTTTGAAGAAGCAGAGCCTGCACCATAAAAAGCAAAGGGTTGCCCTGCTAGACATAACAAAGCATCTGTGTGAAACTAGAAATGTGGAAATCCATATTGTTAATTTCAGCTACAAATGAAGTTGCTTTTAGAAACTACAGGTTCATAGTCATAAAGTAAAGAAAGAAATGGAGAACATGAGTAACCCAGTCTAATGATATTGCATCATTTTCCCAGTGATTGAAACCCCATAGTCCATAGCACGGAAAGTCATTTTGGATTTAGGCTCCTGATAAGATTATCCAAATTATGGTCAAAAAAAGAAAAAGAAAACAAAAACTACAGCATAACAAAAAATACTCTTTTATTCTTGGGGAAATTCTCATGTTATGTTGTTAAATATCAGCTTAAAAGAAAGGCAAATATTTTTTATTAAAGATATTTTAGAAGCATTGCGCTCTCCCTTCCCCTTTTTCACCAGTTCTAAGGATTGAACTCAGGGCCTCACACATAGGACGCAAGGGCTATACCATTGAGCTACATCCCTATTCCTTCTTTTAATATTTTATTTTGAAACAGGGTCTCATTAAATTGCCCAGCTGGCCTTGAGCTCACTTTGTAGCCCAGGCTGGTCTCGAACTTGCAACGATCCTCCTCCTTTAGGCTCATGAGTAGTTGGGATTATGGACGTGTGTCACCACACCCAGCTCCCTCTCATGTATCTTGAAGGGAAAAGAATGTTTGTAAAATGCTTTAACTTGATGTGTGATTGAATCTAAATTCTGGATTTTTTTTTTCTCATGAGCAACTGTACCTTAATTTAAAAAGTTGTCTACTGGAGTACTGAGATGTTTTATTATCTTTACAATGTGGGGGGCATCAGAGTTATTGTTTTTTTTTTGTTTTTTTTGGGTTTTTTTTGGCACTGGGGATCGAACTCATAGCTTTGTGCCTGCCTGATAGGTGCTTAAGCTGTTGCGCCATACTCCCAGCTCTAGTTTTTTGAGGCAGGGTTCACTATGTAACTCAGGCAGGCCTTGCGCTCACGTTATAGCCCAAGCCAGCCTCCGAACTCACAACGCTCCTCCTACCTCAGCCTCCTGAGTGCTGGGATTAAAGGCGTGAGCCACCACGCCCGGCTTTTTTTTTTTTTTTTTTACTGACTTCTGTAGTGTGATTGAGTGACTATTCTTGGTAAATTTTATTAAATTTATTAATGTCCTAACAATTCAAGAATCAACTGTTCATATACTACTGTGTGTTTCCTTGGTTTGGCCTCTTTGTTTTCTTTTTCTCTTTTCCTTCTTTTCTCCGTTTCTGCCTTCCTTCCTTTCTTTCTGGTACTAGGAATCAAACTCACGACCTTGCACTTGCTAGGCAGGTGCTGTGCCACTGAGATAAATCCCCAGCCCCTTTTAAAATTTCTCTAGTCACCTAGAATTAAGTAGAGTTAAATCTTGGGTTGCGTTTTTTTTTTTTTTTTTGTACACAGGAATTGAACTCAGGACCTTGTGCTTGCCAGGCAGGCACTTATGCTGCTGAGCTATATCCCTGGCCTGGTTTGGTTTCTTTAATGGAAATTATCAATGTCCAAGAAAGTTTTCTGTTCATCCTCTAACCAGTAAATGGAATGAAGTTAGTAGATAGAAACTGTTTCACTACAAGATTGTATTTGGCTTTTAGTTTTGATTCCCAGTGCCTCTACAGTACTCCAGTGAATTATTTGTTGACTGGGTCATCTAATGCAGATCAACAATGATTTCCGAACTGAAATAACTTGTCAGTTTGATCCTGTTGTTGCTTGGGGGTAACACAGAAAGTGCCCGAGGCAATAGTTTTAATACTGTCAATAATCATGTGACAAGGCATAGCTCTCTTGAGTAGTTCTGAGGTACCTAGCCAAGAAACAGTAAAAATTCTGGCACTTTGACATTATGGAAAGATAACTTCTGAGGGAACTCTGTTGAGACTGAACTTGAACAGTTGTAATGGTGTGAGAAGGTGGAGTATGTACAAGGATATCTGCTATTGATAATGATTTGTGCCTTTCCTTAAACTCAATTTAATATCAGTGTTTTAGTTTGGCTCACGATGTCTACAGACCATGAAACCTTTTGATACCTGCTAGTCTATATGTTTATGTCAACCTCTTGTTGACCAATGTTCTTGTAGATAGTGAGTGAGGATATTTAGTTCTATGAATAGTTTTGCAAACCTTTATAAGGTTTTTGCTGTTATCCCCATTGTGATTTGTTTTGAAATACAGGGATATTTAGGTTATCATCTCATCTTAAAGTAGTTTGCAATCAAGTAAACAGTATGAAAAATAACACATCTCTACTCTCAGAGAGTCCATAGCCTTTGTGAAGAGTTAAAACTAAATTCGAGACCATTAAATTAAAATTTAAGAATATATTGTTTTTACTCGTTCTTACAGTACTCATTTTATTATATGTTGACTATTTACCAGGCACTGTGCTGGATGATAGGGATTAAATAAGATTAATCTCCCTAGTGAGGGAGATAGATTTGTAAATGGATAATTATAATTCAGTACCATAAATATAGCTGTAAAGATAGTCCTGGGTATTATGGGAGTACAAAGGAGGGATTTCTGTGGAAGGTACAGATCCTTTGTAAAAAAGGTTGTCCTTAAAATTGGGAGATCAGTACTCATAAGTGAAATAAGTCAGACATGCACGTGTAAACATTGTATTGTCTCACTAGTGTGAGAAGCTGAAACAATATATGTATATGTATATGTGTGTATATGTATCTATAAAATATAGTTAAGATAGTTATACTACTGATTTCTCTGAGTTCATTGAAGAGAAAGGTTTGCGCTGGTACTGTTCAGACAGTTGAATGCAGATGTCTTGCGCTCTGGGTGACTGATTTGGGGATGGTAGTGCTCAGTGTATGTACCATTGTTGTTCCCTGATTGTTATGTTTTGAAATTTTGTTTTATTTTTTTTCTTTGAAATAAAATGGATTTGAAAAAAGAATTGGGAGGTCAAATGGGTAGTCAGTTTCTTCCTACATGTAAATTTGGTACTACTGTTTCCTGATAGTCCTTTACCTTTTTTTAGTTTTGGGTTTTTTGTTTGTTTGTTTGTTTGTTTTTGTTTTTGTTTTTTTGTCTTTTTGAGATAGGGTCTCACTATGCAGTTCAGGCTGGCCTTGGGCTCACTTTGTAGCCCAGGCTGATCTCGAACTTGCAAGCAATTCTCCTGCTTCAGCCTCCCAAGTGCTGGGATTACGGGAGTGCACCACCACACCCGGCTAAAGTTTTAAAGAATAAAAGCATCAGCCAATAGGGTGGTTGGGCCCAGGTGCAGAAGACCACAGGGATGGGGTTGCTGTAAGTGTAATGCATGGGGTAAGAGATGATTTTAGAGCTAGATTATAAAGAGGTTGGAATGTTACGCTGAAGAGTTGCACTACTGGAAATGGCAGGGATGAGAGAGTAAGAATCTTATTTTCATAAATAAACCATATATATTTATATATCTATATATATATATATATATATATATATACTGCATATCTGTGGTATTAAAATTTCACAAGTGGGATGATTCAGGGGATAATGTCTTAAAAGACTTCTTAGGGGGTAAGAATGAAAGAAGTTGAAACCCTGCAAATGGTAACTGCTGAAAGGTTTTAAGAGAGTGACTTGGTCAAATTTAATTCTTTTTTGAACGTGTAAATAGAAGGGTATCTTGAATTCTGCAAGAGCCATAGGATATGTTCTGTCATAGGTGGAAGAAGTTACTGGTAGCCAAACAAAACCACAATCAGATAGGAAAATGTGGTCATAGTGAATGACAACTCAGTATGACAGAAGATTGTTAGGAGAATGGGAGTGATCTTTGGAGCAGATAGAAAGTCAAAGAAAATGAGTGTGGAAAAGGCCACTGCGTTTATCAAATAGATCATTGATGGCATTTGAGAGAAGGACTGATTCCCCCACAGCCCCCCAATTTGATTTTAAGGCATGTCTGAAGTATTAACACTTGGTTTTTGTAGGTAATAAAATCGTCTAAATCTTTTTTTCCGGCTTAGTAGATCAGAGAACTCATCAGTTCAAGATGCTGTTTCTTTGGGGCGAATTTATTTATGTTGATGATAGGACAACAATGTACTAAACTGAAGTCATTAAGAGCCAAAGTCCCGATTCTAGCCTTGCTGCCAATAATCTTAGGACCTTGGTAAATTATTTAAACTTTCTAAGTCCTGGTTTTCTCATTTATAAAATTTGTTCTAAGTTTAGCACAGTGGCAGCCTCTTGTAGTCCCAGATATTCTGGAGGCTGAGACAGGAGGATCCCAAGTTCAAGACCAGCCTGGGCATCTTAATGGGACCTTGTCTCAAAAGTAAAACACAAAACAAAACAAAAACAGGGGAGGGTGAGGTGGAGAGCTAGGGATCTAGCTTAGTGTAGCTTGCTTAGCATGTGTGAGGCCCTGGGTTCGAACCCTAGTACTGAATGAATGATTAAATATATTGCTGTGTTTTCTAAGATTCTATTATAAAGTAACACTGATATTTGTAAGACTTAGTGGCATTATTGGTGGGCAAGTAAAATCTGCTAGTGACCACAAGATAGTTACCTTCAAAATTACAGATGTTGGGCTGGGTGTGGTGGCACATGCCTATAATCAGCACTCAAAAGCTGAAGCAGGAGGATTGCTACGAGTTTGAGGCCAACCTGGGCTAAAGAGTGAGTTCAAGGCCAGCCTGAATTGCATAGCAAAACCCTGTCTCAAAAAGACAAAAAAAAAAAAAAAAAAGACTATAGATGTTGAATAGTTTCTAAAATTGCATAAGGGGCTGGGGTTGTAGCTCAGTGGCCTAAGCATCTGCCTGGCAGGTGTGAAGTTGTGTGTTGGATCCCCAGTACCCAAAAAATAAAATAACATAAAAATAAAATAAAATTGCTTAAGGAAAGAATGAGATAAATGTTACCCTCTTTCAGTGTCATAACTGTTAGTTTTCAAATTTGAGATCAGATTTTAAATGTGCTATTTTTCAAGTGTTCTGCCACTGATGTACATCCCCATTGCTGAGGATGCAGATTTTAAATTTTTAAAATAAAATCCCATGCTAAATACCGTGTTCTTTTTTTTTTTTTTTGGATAGGTATTCAAGACAATTTTGGAGTTAATGTTTATATTAATTTGCAAGTCAATTTTTAAAATCTTTCTTAAATTCTGTTTTTGTGTGTGTGTGTATTTTGTTTTGTTTTTTTGAGACAAGGTTTCTTTATGCAGTTCAGGCTGGCCTTAAACTCACTTTGTAGCCCAGGCCTGCCTCAAACTTGCAGCCATCCTTTTACCTCGGCCTCTCAACTGCTGAAATTACAGGTGTGTGCCACCATACTCGGCCCTTTCTTAAATTCTGAAATTGAGTAAGAGACTTACTAGTTCACAGATGGACCTCTCAGAAAATAATCCTTAACATCCCTTTAAAGCTATAGCAGATTAGTGCATATAGCGCCCAAGAGATTGGTTCCTATAGCTTCTCTGTAAGAGGGAGGGGAACGTATTTAGAGAAGTTCTTAGCAAACCAGCAGCACTGTCCAGTAGATAAATAATAAAACCCACGTAATGTGAGTTTTGTGTTTTCCACTATCCACAGTAAAAAAAAAAAAAAAAAAAAAAGCTCAGAAATAACAGCTGAAATTAATTTTAGTAATATATTTTATTTAATTCTTCTTATTCAACATTGTTATTTCAACTTGTAATCATTGTTATAATAATATATTTACTTTAAAATTAAGACAATATGTTTTGCATTTTCTTTATACAACATCTACAAAATCCAATTGTATCTTAATGCTCACAGATATCTCAGTTTGCTCTAACTACATTTTAGGTGCTCAGTAGCCACATGTACTGCTTGCTTTATTGACCAGCACAGTTTTAGTCTTTGTGGGAGACTATGGGATTATATATTCTCTTTTTGAACCAATCACTGTTAATGGAGGAAGGATTTCTTGACCATGAGATGAAGTTAGTTTTAAGAATGAATACTAGCAGCTTATGCTGGGAAGGCAGTCATTAATGACCAAGTTAACATACTCATCTAATTTATGGCAGACTTAGAAGAACTTGACCAGGTGTATTTATAAAACAAACTGAAATAATATTTTTTTAGAGAATTTATCCTGTCTGTTTTAGTTAGTTGAGGTATTTTTCTTTTTCTTTTTTTTTTTAAACCTTGTCTAAAGTAGCTGAAGGTAAAATTAGTACCTGATCCTTGCCATATTTACTTTCCTTGCCAATTAGAGCAGATGTCTCATTGATTTCTTTCCTTACCTTTCTTAGTGTTGTGGTTTTATTATCCAGATAAAGTTCTCAATCTTGTTTTCAATTTAAGGAATATAAAGCTAGTGGTGTTGGGCAGCTAAGTTTTTACAGGGGAATAAACAACACAGAAACTTATCTGTTCCTTGCCCTAAGATTCTTGTTTTGATCTACAGAGAAAAGGTGAGGAGAGACATTTGAACAATAGATAAAATTAGTCATTTGACCCAGATTGCAGCTTTTCCCATCTGTATGGGTAAAAATCATTCTCCAATTTACATAAGCAGGTGATTTTTTTTCTTATATGCTAATTTTCTTAATGTACTGTGGCGGAGAACTAGATTTGCAAATCATGTAAGTAAATTGAAATAAATCAGGTGACTTTATTTCTCTGTATCATCTTACAAGTATGGCAGTACCCAAAGGGTGCAATTATCAGGCGACTGTTTCATTGCATATCTAAGTTAACAGGCAACCTGTTGCAGTTTTTAAAAGAAGTTTAGTATTTTTAGTACATATTTGCAGTCCATAATGATTATGTTCAGTGTGGGGAGCTGGTACATGTACATACCTTAATTCTTTATTTATCACTCCCCCAAACTAATGATTTTTCTGTTTATTTTAGCAGGACTGGACATTTAGCAATACAGATATGGGAGAAATGTGAGCTTTATTAAAAGAATCCAGAAGCTACAAAAATGGGCAAGTTTAAAAAAAAAAAAAAAGGTAGCTGAGCATGGTGGAACACACCTGTATTCCCTGCACTTGGGAGGCCGAGGCAGAGGAATTGCACGAGTTTGAGGCTAGCCTATACTACATAGTGAGTTCAAGGCCTGCTTGAACTACATGATGAGACCGTGTCTCCGGGGCAAAAAAAAGAAAAAAAAAAAAAGTAGGCAAATAATGCAGACATTGTGCAGAAAAAGTGGTACATGTGTACTTAGTTTGGGTTCAAATTGCCTCAGAATTATGTGAGAACCTTTAACCATGTTTCTCTTTGTTCATTTTCCTAGGTTCTGTACATTATAATAATTGGAATTAGTGTGCACTTAACTAGGTGTGTACTGCAGCCACAGTTCAAAGTAAACATTGATGTGTAATTTCTTTAAAGACCCAGATGAATAGCATGGCTAAAATGTCATTTCAGTAAGATAAAACTTTTAGGTACAACAGTTGGTTTTAGGGAATCTTTCCAGCAGAGTCATGAGGGCAAATAATGTCAATTAGTAAAGTACCTTTCTTTATTAAAACATTTCGGGGCCCGGGATATAGCACAAGTGCCTGCCTGGCAAGCGCAAGGTCCTGAGTTTGATTCCCAGTACCAAAAAAAAAAAAAAAAGCCCAGTTAAAACATTCCAGTATTAAATTTAATTAATGCTATTTAATTCCTCATATGTTATAGTATTATTCATTTACTGATATGTATGGACATTAAATTATATTTCCTGTAGCTTTGAAGTAATGACTTGGAAATGAATCATAATTTTAAGCAGTTGAACTTTTGGCCAGTCTTTTTATCCCAGTACCTGCACATTTTTTCACTTTTGTTTAAGAAAAGTAATTTAAAAGAACTTTCAGAACAATGCAGGAACAACCTTAGGAGAACAGCATTTAAAGTATAGGTGAACAGTAGGTTTAGAAGTTGTTTCTATATTCTTGATGACAGACTGTTTGTCTCTATTTAAATCCTGATTCTGCTGGGTGTGGTGGCGCATGCCTCCAGCACTCTGGAGGCTGAGGTAGGTGGAGCGTTGTGAGTTTGAGGCTGGCTTGGGCTACAATGCGAGTGCAAGGCCGGCCTGAACTACGTAGTGCGACCCTGCCTCAAAAAAATTTGGGCCGGGAGTTTGACTCAGTGGCTTCCACGCCTGTCTGGCAGGAGCGAGGTTGTGAGTTTGACCCCCAGTGCCACAAAAAACAAAAAACAATAAATCCTGACTGCCTGTCTTCAGCTGTGGGTGAATTATTTTACTTCTGTGTGCCTCACCGGCGTCTTGTGTATCTAGTAGTAGTAGGGATTTATGGGGATTAAGTGAATGTATTTGTAAAGCCTTAAAATTATGCCTGGCACTATGTAAATGCTAGCTATCATTATTATCAGTT
Organism: Dasyprocta punctata; assembly: GCA_004363535.1. Lineage (NCBI taxonomy): Eukaryota > Metazoa > Chordata > Mammalia > Rodentia > Dasyproctidae > Dasyprocta > Dasyprocta punctata. The sequence goes on along the minus strand of RJWM01009883.1, from coordinate 18,349 downwards.
TCTGTGTAAGTCAAAAATGGAAAATTTGTTAATTTAGGAAACATGACTAGTGGCGTTTGTATGATTATTGACAGGTTTCAAGATTATGCTGTCACTAGAAAATTTTTTTCTGATTAACTGTTACTTGAAAAATTCATTTAAATTCTTTTGTTTTTTTGTTTTGTTTTGTTTTTGGTACCAGGGATCGAACTTACCTCTTACCTGCTAGGCAGGCACTTAAGCCACTGAGCTAAATTTCTGGCTCATTTAAATTCTAGAATGCTTTCCAAATGTAAATTCCCTTTAGCACATAAGAAGGGTTTGTTTGTCTGTTTTAAGTGTCTCTCCATTATTAAAGTAGTATGTTTATTGTAGGATATTTGTTTTTTTTTGTTTTTGTTTTTTGTTTTTTTTAATAGTGAAAAACAAAAACAAAACAGAATTTTTATAAGAGCATCAAAATATGAAATAATGATAAATCTCATCACAAAGTTTACAGGACCTATATGCAGAAAAGTAGAAAACATTGCAGAGAAGTTAAAGATTTCAAGACCTATTTTTTTTCAAGCAGAAACAAAAAAATGTAATTCAAAAAGCAAAATTGGATCAAATAATAAACATTCTCTTTTTCTTTTTCTCTAACTGTCCCAAGTAATTTTTATATATACATAGGTTTTGTTTCAGTTTTTCACACCAGTACAACAATACGATAGTCATGTATATGTGACTTATTCAGTTCACTGAGAAGCATATCCTTAGCCTTCATCCATTTGAGGGCAAAAATATCTAGTTTGTTGTTCTTTATAGCTGAGTAGTATTCCATTACATAGAAATACCACAATTTTTTTATCCATTCCTCAGTCAAGGGGCAAATTGTAGGATATTTGGAAAAATATAGAAATGCCTGAAGGAAAAAAGATGTTTGTAATATACAACTCAGAGATTGCCACTGATAGCATTTTGGTATACTATTTACAAGTCTTTTTACCTGGAATGTGGAACTGTTATTAGAGTTAAGATCATAGCTGAATGTGATAGTTCATGCTTGTAATCCTGTCACTGTGGGAGGCTGAGGCAGGAAGATTGAAAGGTCAAGCATAGCCTGGGCAACTTAGTGATTTGATAAAGCCTTTCTCAAAGTAAAATAAAAGTGCTGAGGATGTAACTTAGCACAAAGGCCCTTGCTGAATTGCCAGTATCACAAAAAAAGAAAAAGAAAAAGAATCATGATCACACTATTTATTTACAATTTTTTATTTTTATTTTTTTAATAACATTATAACGGTAGCATTTGGCATTTGTTTTTGAGGAATTTTTTTATTCATACAAGTCTAGAGGTCTACCTGAAAAGAATTACAGAGTTGGAAGATATTTTAGAATACATTTAATCTATCTCATTTTATAAATGGGAGAATTGGGACCCAGAGAAGCCAAGCGGTTTGTTTAAGGTCATGTAGGTAGTTGAGGGCTGAGCTAAAGTCTTTTCTATTCTATTGCTTTTACTGGTAATAGTTGTACAACTAAATGTCCTTTGAAAATGGAGGAAGTGTTCTTATGAAAGCATAGCAAAACAAATTAAGAAATAAAACTTTATAAATAAAACCAGAAACAGTGCATCTGAAAAACCAGAATAGTGAATTTAAAATATTCTGTTGGTTAGTATATGCAAGTGACTCCTGAGTTTTCTGAGTTAATGTCACAGGCTACATGGTTTTAGGTGAAGAACAACTGTTTTCCATGTTAAATTTAACAGTGTTGAATATTTTAAGAATATATGCCCCACTCTTGTTTTTTGAGAAATGTGGACTCTTAGCAATGATGTATCTATATAAGCTGTTCTTTTAGATTAGCATTTTGTGATTTTTGCTTTATCTACTTTGAAGCTGTTTCTACAGAACTTGCTGAGACTGAGTTTTGATTAAATTTAGATTTACAATGTTAAGAAATTTCTTTTCTTTTTGTTAGGAAATTTCTGACCACTGTATCAACTTACTGTTCCATGTAATAAGTTTTGCAAGATCTCCAACTATAGAAGGAACTTGAAGTTTTAAAGCTTGTGACTATTTCGAAAAGCCACTTATTCTTTTAATGCTTAAAACAAAATTCAGTGTGAATTAAATGTGTAACTGAAACATATACCAGTCAAAACTAAACTTCAGGCAGAATAGAAATATTTCATTTTGGAAAAAAATTGCTTTTTTTGTGGTTATTTATCTTATGTTGAAAATTAAAGGAACATTTTCAAAATAAGACTACTAAGGTATGGTTTCATAATTCTGTGACAGAGAACATGACTCAAGCCATTATTGAAGCTAGATTTTAACTTAACTGTAGTTTTTTTTTTTTTTTTTTAAGTAATTTATCCTAATACAGTCACAGGAGCTGATGATGCTGTGATTTGTGTCGCTCAGTTCACTGCTCTGTATTTTCCAGTACCAAATAATTCCTCTGTTAAACTCATTTTCGGTAAATGAGCCATTGTTTCCCTAATGATTATTTCTATATATAGTACAAAGCTCTGAGAAATAGATTTCAAAGTCTCAAATATTAAGTGATTGGAAATGGTTGAAATTGTCACTCTGTATTATCTCAGGCCACAGCTATGTATATGAAAAGGGCAGCTGCTCTGTGTTTACTCCCTAGGCTACAATATGAGATATTAAATTTACTAGAAATCAACTGACAGCAAATGAGTTTTATTAGGTCAGGTTAAAAAAGAGTGGTTCTCTTGTCAACTGAACCTTTATATTACATGGCTTCATAATATAGATGCCTAAAATGAGGTAGTTGGAATTCAGACCTAAATGGTTGTGATTGGTAAGGAGATCTATAGGCCACACACAGATGCTGGTTTACTTGATGCAGTTGAAATCAGTGTCTGCAGATACTGTAAATCACTTCAAGTACCTCAGCAAGAAAAACATTAAAGTATAGGGACATTATAATGTTTAACTGGGTAGGTGCTGAGAATATAGTTAGCAACGTTTATTAGCTTATAGGTGAGCAGACTTCAAATCACTTGTTTTGTTTTGTTTTGTTTTGTTTTGTTTTTGAGACAGGGTTTCACTGTGAAGTTTAGGCTGGTCTTGAACTTGCATTGTAGCCCCAACTGGCCTCAAACTTGCTGACATTACACGAGTGCGCCACCACACCCAGCCTTAAATAACTACTTTTTAATACCTTCATTTTCTTTTCCTCTTAAAGTAGGTACTTATTCTTAGACGACAAATCAAAGTCAATCTCTATGTTTGTCTCTTTCTCAATACTTGAAAACAAATGATTATAACCACTGTGGCACGTCTCTACCCACTGACCCACTGAATATGATGAATGAAAAAGGTTGGTTGTGTCTCATTTGCTTCTTTAGAGCGTAATACAGTCCCCCGCTGGATGCATAGTGTTTGTTGTTGAGTTAAATGTTCCTAATGCTAAGTCTGCATAATGGTAACTCAAACTAAAAGATTGTCATATGTGTTTCAAGATCCCTACTCCATCATGCAATAGAATAATTTATATGAGGGAGTGCGTAGGGTGATATTTAGATAATCTCCATAGTAATGGCTTTGTTTCCTTTTTTTTTTTCTTTTTAAAAGTAAGAGCCCTAATTAGGGAAAAAAAAAAAAAAAAAAGAATACGGTAACCAACTCTATCTCCAAAATTAGTCCTTTATTTTGAAAATAGCCCTTCATTTATATAAGACTACTTTCTGCAATCTATGTAAAATGTTATCAAATTGTTTAGGAAAAATATTGTGTGTGTGTGTTTTTTTTAAAGAGGATAAAACCAAGGAAAATAAAACAGAATAAAACCAATCAAAATAAACCATTATAAGAGATACAGGACTTTAAAACCTTAGGAAGCCAACAATAGCTGCCATAATGCCTTTTGTTGTCTTCAAAATAGCTGCAGATACCTTCAAACATAGTAAAAATCTAACAGAACAGAGTAGAATAGAAACAATAAAAGCCAAACAATGAGTGCAATAAAGGACCTAAAAACAAGCCAGCAGTAAGTCCAAAATGGTTCCCGTAATATGTCTTGCTATCTTTCAAATAACTGCTCATGCCATCAGATTTAACATAAACAATAAAAATGATGTGATCTCCCAGTGGGGATTGCTTCCTGGTGAGGCCTTGTTCTCTCCCTCCACAGTCTGCAAATGGTGCTGACTCATGGAGAGAGGTTTGGGTCTGGCTGTCCCCATTCCAACAGCAGCCTATGCATGGCCGGAATAATAATGTTTACAGTGCAGTGCTGTGATATCATGTTAGAAAGTCAGGTGAGGTAAACACATTGAGAGTGTGTCCATTTGCATCTAATATGTCAGAATATACCAAAGCGTTCTGTGATGCTAGCACAGAAAACAAAAATATGTTCAATTCTGAGCTCGTTATTCTGCTTTATAATTTTATTAATAGATAGCAATTTCTTACATGTGAGAGGTCCTTTTAAAAATTAATGAAGAGTAGCCTGTTCTGGTACTGGTATATGTTTAACAGCACAGTCTCTGAAAAATAAAAAACCTTTATTTTTATTTATTTTATTTTTTGGTACCGGGGATCAAACTCAGGACCGCGCACTCGCCAGGCAGGTGCTTGTGCTGCTGAGCTAAATCCTCAGTCCAAAAAACATTTATTTTATAGGGTTTGATGATACTTTCTCCCCTGTAGTATAATTACTCCTATAACAGCCAGTTTCAGTGTGAAGTCACTAAACATTGAATTGGAAAAGGGTATGGCAGCAGCACATCATTATGTTAATGTAGTATTTTTGTCATATAGGGAGAAGAGATTTAAATAACCATGAAAGTATAAACCATAGTAAAATAATTAAGGAGTGGTGACTTCTGAGTATTTATTAACTTTTATTTTGAGACCAGAAAAAAAAAATAAAAATAATTTAAAAAATAGTATTTGAGACAGAGTCTCAGAAAGTCACTGAGTTGCCCAGGCTCGGTTTGAACCTGCAGTCCTTCTGCTTCAGCCTCACAAAGTGCTGAGATTACAAATGTGTACCACCATGCCCAGCTTTTAACCTACTAGATTCACATTTTAAAATAAGAGATAACTCTCCCGGTTTTTGCAGACCTACTGAAGCACACAACCTCAGAATTTTGGTGATAATGTAGATGCATGAACCCTTGATGGGAGAATAGTTTCTCAAAAATAAATGCACTCACCCTTTGACTGAAGAAATCATTTGAGTTTAGATACAAAGTTATAGTTATAAAGCTGTCCATTTAGTATTATTCATGATCTTCACAGATTGAAAGCAACATAGATGTCTGTGTATAGTGGAATATCTTTTAAAGATGCCCATAGTTTAAGTGAAAATTGGTATCAAAGATTGTCTCCTTAACATACAAGTATTACATGTTTCAGAGAAGTCCAGACAGGTATCTGTCAATCAGATACCTATTATTTTAGTGAGATGGAATTACAGTGGATTTTCGCTTTAAATTTTATGACCACTACTAGAAGAACGCTACAGATTTCCTTATTATAAAGAATAACCCTAAAAGGTACATGACAATGTTGCTATTTTTAGAGATTGTAACTGCAACTGAATAACTTGCCCAAGGACACATAACTAATAATCGGGTAGCAGAATATAATTGGGTAGCAGAGTAGAGCTTCAACTTTAGCTCACACAAACACATGTAATATAATTAACATCAGTGTATATCAGGGAAGCAAGTTTAAATCACTATGTAATATATAAAAATATCTGATGGAGGTTATAAGTAGTAAAAATGAATATCCATGAACATAGTGCTCGGCCTAAAAAAAAAAAGAACATGACCACTCATATTTCAGCTGCCCATATTCATCTCCCCACCCAATCTCTGCCCATTATATCCCTTGCCTTGAAGAAACTAGACTCTTAGGTTTTGTATTTACTATGACTTTTCTAATTGCATTTTAAAGATACAACTCACATATCAGCAATATGTCCATTTAGAGCATACAGTTTAATGATTTTTAGTGTTTTCCCAGAGTAAATTTTCTTTTTCTTTTTCTTTTTTTTTTTGGTACCAGGGATTGAACTCATGACCACACACTTGCCAGGTATGCACTTGTACCACTGAGCTAAACCCCAAGCCCTAAATTTTCATTTTGGTTTTAGAACATTTTCATCTTCCTCAGGGGAAAAACAAAACAAAACAAAACAAAACAAACTCCTATCCATTAATAAATCACCTACTGATTCTCTGCAACTGCCCCAACCCTAGACATACACTATTTGACTGTGTGTGTCATGTAAATGGAACCATATATGGTCTTTTGTGACTGACTTCTTTCACTTAGCAAAATGTTTTCCAGGTTCATCCATTTTGTAATATGTATCAATGCTTCATCTTTTTTATGGCTCAATAATATTCCATTGTGTGGATATCCCATTTTACCTTTTCATAGTTGCTGGGCATGTGAATTGTTTCTACTTTTTGCTATTATGAATAGTACTCCCTGTGAACATTGGTGTACAAGTTTTCTATGACCATCTGTTTTCTCTTGGGTATTTACCTAGGTGTAGAATTGCTCAGTCATTTGATAACTCTGTTTAACTTTTTGAGGAACTACCAGGAAGCAGCAGCAAAGCAGCATCACCATTTTCTATTATGATTAGTAGTTTGTGAGTGTTATAATTTCTCCACACCCTTGTCAACCTTGTTATCTGTTCTTTTTTTTATCCTCCTATTTCAGACATGGTTTCACTATGCAGTTCAGGCTGGCCTTGAACTCACTGTGACCCTCCTGCCTCAGCCTCCCGAGTGCTGGGGATTACAGGCATGCGCCACCATCCCCAGCTGTCTTTTTTATTATAACCATTCCAGTTTGTGCATAAGTGATACCTCATTGTGATTTTAATTTGCATTTCCTTGCCTTTTTTTTTTTTTGGTACTGAGAATTGGACTCATAACCTCATGCTTGCAGGGCAGGTGCTGTGTCGCTGTGGTATAGCCCCAAACCTGATATCGTGATACATAATGTTGAACAGGCTTACATGTGCTTATTGGCCATTTGCATATCTTCTCTGGGAAGCACCTTTGGAAGTTGTCTATTTGTTTTTAGACAGGGTCTCTCATGTCACTAACTTTCCCAGGCGGGGCTTGGACTTGTGAGCCTTCTGCTGCAGCTTCCCAAAGTCCTAGGATTACAAGCCTGTGCCACCACCTCCCAGGTAGGTTTTTCTGTTGTTGTTTAATTGGAAGTTCTTTATGTAATCTGGATATTGGTTCCTTATCAACTGTGTGTCTTGAAAATATTTTCTGCCAGTGTGTGGCTTGTCTCCTTACTCTCTTAATGCTTCATTTTTAAAAAGTCTGCTTAAGGTATAATGTTCACACTATATACAATTCTCCCATTTAGGGCTGGGGATATAACTCATTAGCACAAGCGCCTGCCTGGCAAGGCCATGGTCGTGTGTTTGATTCCAGGTACCAAAAGGAGGAAAAAAAAAAAAACACACACACACAATTTTCCCATTTAAAGTATTCAGTTCAAGCTGGGCGTGGTGGCGCACGCCTTTAATCCCAGCACTCGGGAGGCTGAGGTAGGCGGAGCGTTGTGAGTTCGAGGCCGACTTGGGCTACAACGCAGCGCAAGGCTGACCTGAGCTACGTAGTGCGAAAAAAAAACCTGCCTCAAAAAAACCAGGGCCGGGAGTTTGGCTCAGTGGCTTAAGCACCTGCCCTGGCAGGCGCAAGGCTGTGAGTTCAATCCCCAGTGCCGCAAAAAAAAAAAAAACAAAGTATTCAGTTCAGTGAGTTGTTGCAAGTTGCATAACCATCATCATCATCTAGCTGTAGAATGGTTGTATCATCTCCCCCAAACTTCTTAAACTATATTGTTCTGTTTTATTTATTTTGGGGCTTTATACAAATTGTAAAGAATAAATGGAGTTTATTTTATCTTTTCCTTTTTTTTTAAATGGACTTTAAAGTGCTTTGAATACCTTAGAGAGTAGTGTAGAGAATACAGAACTTAATAAATTTTGAGTTCTTTTTCTAATAAATAGATAAGATCATTGAAATGAGTGTTTTATTACTTGTCAACATTTTAATGGATCTTTGAGGAAAGAGCTGAATAAGGGTCTGTAGTAGAATCTGTATACAGCATATGCTTAAGAGCATGATTGTGCCATTTATTCCAGCTCCTCAAAGTGGAGGAAGGCCAAACTAGGTTACATTTTTAAATGCTTCTTTAAGGCATACCTTTTAAATTTCTTTCTAGCCAACTTTTTTTGGAGTCCATGATAGCATCAAATATATTTCTAACAAGTTTCACTGCTTTGTTTACCCTACTTGCAAATAAAAAAAATTTTTTTTATTAAACTTGAATCATTGTTTGGGGCAGTTTCATTTCAATACTGAGCACTGGTTAGTACTCAAAACTCCATCCTCAGAGAAATAATTCTCAGCAAAATGCTGTAGGAATATGGTATATAGGAGATGTTAGTAGTAACAATTAGTTTTAGACTCCTTGAGTAATTCAAATTGTTGAGAGTTTTGAATAAACTACTAGATTATCCAGTTTCAGGGTTTTATCATTCTGTAATTCTAAGAGTTTTTTTTTTAAAGCAAAATACATTTATTGAGAGAAAGAGACCTATGTCTGAGAGAGAAAGAGATAGAAGGGGTCCTGATTGGCTCAGTGACCTAAGCGCCTGTCTGACAGGCACAAGGTTGTGAGTTCAATCCCCGGTGCCGCAAAAAAAAAAAAAAAAAAGAAGAAGGGGTCCTGAGTGGGTTACCCTAAGAGATTTTTTTTTGAGACAGGGTTTCGCTCTATAGTTCAGGCTGTCCCCAAACTATGTAGCCCAGGTTGACCTCTAACTCATGACAATCCACCTGCTTCAGCCTCCCAAGTGCTGTGATTACAGGGATGCGCCTGGCTTCTAAGAGATATTTTTAAAAGAAGTCAACCTTATAATTAGAAACAGATTTTAAAAAAAATCTTTTTTTTTTTTTTTGGTATTGGGAATCGAATTCACAACCTTGTGCTTACCAGGTAAGTGCTAGAGCCGCTGAGCTAAATCCTTGGCCCATACAAAGAGATTTTTAAAAGGCATTAAAAAATGGTCTTGAATGATCCCAGAGATGGTTGTTCTGCTCTCAGTTAAGATTCAGCAATGCTAGGGATGGAAGTAGCACACAATATTACTTAAGTTTCTACGTTGATTTGAGAATTATGTGTAAGTTATCACATGATTTGTGAGATCTCAGCTCTAAGACAGAACTTTGTAGTATCTATATATGTGCTGAATGCTAATGATGTGAGAGTCCTAATTAGGGTCCGTTGTTCTGTGAACTAGAAATGCAACGTTATTTCCTTAAAAGCCTTACTTTGTGCTTGTTATATAGTGAAACAAAGATGTTATTTCATCCAGTACATTATAGTAAACCATCAGTGCCCATTGTTCGATTTTTTGAAGGTCCATAACAGTGGAACATATAAAAATTTTTTCACTTCAAATTCTTGTTCCTTGAATTTTTCTAGGGAACATATGTGAATGTCATGTAAAAATTTTAAAAATTGCAATCAGTATAAATAGGTTAATGGTTTTAGTAATTGGTGATTCTTGCTTTTAGTTTTATTGTACCATAGTAGGGGATTGTTGAAAATATTATAAAATTAAATTTTTTAAAAATAGTGGTATATAATTTAGTAGGGAAATATTTGGGAGATGATGCCTATTAAAAACTGCATATAGGAGGATTGAGAGTTCCAGGCTACTTAGCAACTTGGTGAGATCTTGTCTCAAAGTATAAACTAAAAAAGGGGTTGGTATCCCAGCACTTGGGAGGCTGAGGCAGGAGGATCATTGGGAATTCAAGACCAGCCTGGGTTACAGAATGAGCTCAAGGCTAGCTTGAACTGCATAAAGAGACCCTGATCAAAAAGACCAAAAAAAAAAAAAAAAAAAAAAAAAAAAAAAAAAAAA
>RJWM01009882.1:0-66142 GCA_004363535.1 Dasyprocta punctata | reverse complement strand
TATCTGAAAGTCTCTTCCTGTTCCCATGCTTGGGAAGTTTTCTGAAATTATTTCTGTAAATAGTCTTTTAATTTCATTTGTATTGACCCCTGCTTTTTCACTCACACCTTTTATTCGTAAGTTATGTTTCCTTGGGTTGTCTTGCAGCCGTTGCACTGCCACTTCCAGATTTCTAATTATCTTGAGAAAGTCTCTCCTTCCTTTTTCCCAAGTTTTCATTCTTTCTTCCAGATACGAAAGTCTATCCTTAGTTTCCTTCAAGTTGTTCTGCCAACTTTTATTGGATTCTTTGATGTCCTGGTAATGTCTCTGAATCTGATTAATGCATTCTAATTTTTTATTAGTTTCATTCTCAATTTCCTTTGATTTTTCATCCTCCGCCTTTCCTGCTATGTTTCCTTTAGAGGCGTTTAGCGATTCCCCGATTACGAGTTTCATTTCAATTCTCAGTTGGGTTAACAGTGCTGCTTTAATTTCTTTCATAGCTTCGTGGAGTTGTCTCCCCACTTCTGTTGTCAACTCCTCTGGAGTTTAATTTTTGGACTCCCGACCATTTCAGCATTAGAATCGGTTCTGCTTGTATCGGAGTCCGGAGACACCCTCTGCCTTTCCGTCTTGGCATTTTCCTGGGCTCGCCCGTGAGGCCGTGTTGGTCCACTGCTTCTCCTGAGCCTGTTTCTGCTCCTCGAATGTCTACTGTGGTGCGCGAGAGGGTGGGGCCGCTGTCTGGTAAACTGTACAGGGCCGTCCACCAAACCTCCTCTATCACCCCCAGGGCACCTGCGCGGTTTCCACCACAGCCTTCCGGGAATCGTGCCTAATTAGGTGCAGTTCCCGACTCAAGATGGCTGTGCCTCGCTCTCCCTCGGGGGTGGCGGGGTGGGGGCCGCTGGGTTCACTCACTCGCCTGCGACCACCTCGCTCCACGGTCGACTGTCGTCTCTGCCGTCGCGCCACACCACAGCAAATCCACCTGCAGCTCCCCCGCGCATCAAGAGCACCAGGATCCTACCTTCTCAGCTCAGGTCGCAGCGCTGATTGGATTCCGCTCCAGACAGAGGTGCTTCTGGTCTCTGCCTTTATTTCATTCTTTTACTCTTTCCATGGGCTACAGTTCTCGTTTTAGATTCTTTTTGGGTCCAGAGGACCCATCTCCCTCTTTTTTCCTTCTCTCTGTTATTATATTAGTTTATATTCCAGCATTTTGATGGTATATTCAGGGAGCGTCCCTGTCACGGTGTCATCTGGGCAGCCATCTTGGAGGAAGTCCCCTCATGGAGTTTTTAAAAATTTTTTTTTTTGTTTTTTGTTTTTAAGACAGGCTCTTGCTATGTAGTTCAGGCTGGCCTTGAAATCACTATGTAACCTAGACTGGCCTCAAACTTGCAGTGATCTTCCTGCCTCAGCCTCCTGAGTGCTGGGATTACAGGGGTGCATCACCATGTGGAGTCTTTAAGGTGGAAGGTATCTTTGGGGGCTGCATGTGGAGCTCAGCTGTGGGAGGGGGTGGAGGGTGTGGCTTCTCAGATTCAGGGAGACAGGCATACAGGGGCCCAGAAACATTGGGGTTTGTCTTTGGAGGCCTTTTGTCATTTCCTGTCCTCTCCTTTAGACCTCAGCCCCACAGTCCCTTGATGTTCAGAGGCTTCCCCTGTGGGGCCTCCCTCCTGCTGTCCACACAGCATCCTAGAGACTTCTCTGTGGGTGGCACTAGTGGGAGGATGGAAAGGTACCCAAGCCTCTTGGGAAAGACAATGTACTGACCATACGTGTCCCAACCCCAGGAGGGAAGATGTCCCAAGCTGAGGCCCCAGGTGAACCTCTTTGTCACCATGGAGGAATCTGGGAGTGTGGGATTTGAGGGCCACTGGTCACAAGCCCCACGTGATGTAAACGTTGGCTGGTCTGTCTCCGAAAATCCCACATGCTGTTTGCAATCTAGACCAATGTCCCATCTGCTGTCTGGCTTTGGGACTTGTGAACCCTGCTCTAAGCTCTCCTGGGGTTTGGGGGGTTTGGCTAGGAGTGGGTGGTTGTTTGAAAGAGTTGGGGAGAAAGGGCAGCTGTGGGAGGGCTGACACTCCCGGAGGCGGGATTGGCTCTTGAAGGCACTGAGAGTCCTTTGGGAGAAGGCACTGCCAGGCGCCGATGATCTGTAGCTGGAAGATGGATGGGTGCCGGTGACAGGAAGCCTGGGGACGGGGACAGTGAGATCACCTTCTTGGATGTTTGCTTTTCTCATTCTTCTTTGCTTCTGCACATGATGTCTTGGAGATGGAGGCGAAGGTTGGGGAGGGAGAATTCAGCATGGGCCAGGAGCCTTAAGGTGCCCAAGTGACAGGCCCTGCTGGTCTCTGTGCCCCTCCTTCCCTCCCTGCCAGACATCCATGACCCTGCAGTGGCACTTGTATGAGATGGCACACAACCTCAAGGTGCAGAGCATGCTTCGGGCTGAGGTGCAGGCTGCCCGGCGCCAGGCCCAGGGGGACATAAACAAGATGCTACAGCTGGTGCCACTGGTCAAGGCCAGCATTAAGGAGACACTGAGGTGAGCCCGCAACACCCCACCCCACGGTGCCTCCCTGCCCATTCCCCATGCTGGTGGGGGCTGAGGGAAGGGGCTGTTGGATGTCAGACTCAGGCAGGGAGGGGTCTGGAGAGGCAGCTGGGAAGGGAGGGAGGAAAGCGAGCCTGGTCCTCCTCACTTCCCCGAGGGGGCTGCAGCTGGGGCCTTGCTCGGCGTGGGACAGGATGGAGAGTCTGGCCTGTGTCCCAGCCTTGGGGCCATCCATTTCCAAGTGTCCTCTTCCCTCAGGCTGCACCCCATCTCCATAACCGTGCAGAGATATATTACGAGTGACTTGGTTCTCCGTGATTACTTTATTCCGGCCAAGGTAGGAGCAGCTTAGAGTTTCGGGTTCAGACAGAGGCAGCAGGGGCCAATGAAGAAGGCTGCAATAGTGACAGATGGCTCTATCCTGCTTTCTTCTGGGCCCTGCGGGGGCTGGCTCTTAGTGGCAGCAGTCTGAGTTTGAAGGAAGAAGGGCAGGGGTGGTGGGGATGGTGGGCAGAGTTTGGAAGTGGACCTCACCATCTGCCCAGACCCTCGTGAGACTCAGGAGGGGTGAGAGAACCCCTTGTTATCCCAGCCTTGGTTTTCTCAGCCGCTCTCATTTCCTGGGAGAGAGGCTCAGGGAGGGGTAGGACCTGGTTTGAGGTCACACAGTGGGCAGGATGTCAGTGTCCACACCTGGGTACCTGGGTAGTCAGCTGGGGGCAGGGCTGAGCCTGGAGAAGCTGGGTGTCCTGCTCAGGCCTCTGGCCGCCTTGTTCCCAGACATTGGTGCAGGTGGCCAACTATGCCATGGGCCGGGAACCCAGCTACTTCCCCAACCCCATCACTTTTAACCCAAGCCGGTGGCTGGAAAAGGACAAGAACCCCACCCACTTCCGGTACCTGGGCTTCGGCTGGGGTGTGCGGCAGTGTCTGGGCCGGCGGGTTGCAGAGCTGGAAATGACCATCTTCCTCATCTATGTGAGTGGGGCTTGGGGACACCTGGGTACACTAGAAACCCTGGTCCTTATGAAGTCACCAACCTGCCTCCATCTCTGGCTGGAGCTCAGATGGTACAGGGCTGGAACACATTGTCTCCCTAGTTCCCAGTTACTCCTCTCCTGGGCTGACCCATGTTTCACCCACTGGTGTCCCCAGGGCCATCATGATATGGGGTGGGGTGAGGTAGGGGGTTGGGGGAGGGGTGTTATAGCTTAGTTAAGATCAAGGTCTAAGCCGGGCATGGTGGCACACGCCTTTAATCCCAGCACTTGGGAGGCTGAGGTAGGAACAGCATTGTGAGTTGGAAGCCAGCTTGGGCTACAACGTGAGCGCAAGGCCGGCCTGAACTACATAGTGTGACCCTGCCTGAAAAAACTAGGGCCGAGAATTTGGCTCAATGGCTTATGTGCCTGTCTGGCAGGCGTAAAGTTGTGAGTTCGATTCCTGGTGCCACCAAAAACAACAACAACAACAAAAAAGATCAAGGTCTAAACCCAGGGAACAGGATACTCATGATGTACTTAAATGAGGAGCTGGGGCTACAGCTCTTGGGCTCCCCGAGGAGGTGGATGGGAAGAGGATGAGCCCAGCCTGGGGAGATGGCCCTCCACCCGCTCCCTAAACTCATCCCCTTCCTCAGGTGCTGGAGAACTTCCGGATTCAATTGAAAGAGTACAAAGATGTGGGTACCAAATTCAACCTCATCCTCACGCCCGAGCAGCCCATCTACTTCACCTTCCTGCCCTTCAAAGAGGACGCTGCCCAGGTGTGACCACAAAGGGCGACCCTGACCCCCACCGACCAGGCTGCAATCGTGTGGGCAGATGGCTGAGCGGGTGCTGCTGGGTTTCGCATCTGCAGTCCTGGGTCCCCACTCCTTCAGAGCAGGTGGTTTGGCTCAGGGGTCACCTGCCCCAGCTCCGTGGAGCCCTCCCCTTGCCTCTGGCCCACTCTTCCCCATCTCCCATCCTGGAGTGGGAAGACAATAAATGGCTGAACTGTGGGAATGTTTTTCTTTCCAACGGATCTGAGGGTGCTTGTCCACTTAGTGCAGACTGGGGCATGCAGGAGGGACCCTGAGGTGACGACCCACCCACAGCAGCTCAGGCTGCTGGGGCTGGGAGGAGGCTGAGAGCAGTGGGTTAGTGCCACTGTGCAAGACAGGCATCAGTGACAGAGGAGGTGGGGAGGTCCTGTTTGAGGACTGGGCGGCTTGGGCCAGTCCTGCCCTCTTGGATGAGACACCCACCAGTGCACTGTATCACTGAACCCAGATGGGAGACTCTATGCGGTCAGAAGGGGCTGGTGTGAGGTGCCTAACCCCAGGACAGAGGGTCGGCATGCTTCCTCTGCCTCCTGACCCTGCTCCTGGTTTGCTTCCTGCCTGGCTCCAGGGAGACAAGTCCCTTGTTCAAGCTCTGGGCAGTAGACAGGAGACCAGAGCAGTTTCTGGTGCATTATTTGGACTGTATGACTCTGTTTCTGTCCAGGGCCCTTAAATCCTTCTGAGTTTCTCAACTCTGGCCCAGAGTAGATGTCAGCCCCTTGCTGGCCCTTGGTCCCCCAGGTCTAAGTGTTGCAGGAGGCAGGGGACTTGTCCAGTCTGGGACAGTGGCCCAACCTGCTTGGCCTCTTCTACCAAAGTTCTGCAAGGTCCAGGTCATCTTCACAGCCTTTTCACTTTCCCCACCGTACATCCCCTCCCTCTCTCTTGTCTTTTTCTCTCCTTCCTACTTCCTTTCTCTTCTTTGGGTCTGAATCATCTCTGGCTCAGAAATGTCAGTGCTAGAAAGAGAAAGACACCCAGCTCTGTGTGGGATAGATGAAGAAAATGGTTCAGAGACACTCAGTGCTATCTGAGGTCACACTGCATGCTCGCAGCCAGGGCCTCGACCTGTTGTCTCCCAGTGAGGGCCCCTCCTCCTGACCCTGGCTGCTTTCTTGTCCGTGGCCACATTTGGACACAGCCCTGGTGAATGGGGTATTTCACATGATGATATCTGGGAAGGCTTCAACCCTTTCCCTTCCCAAGAGAGAGATGAACCACGTGGGAGAAAGAATCTCAGGTGTGACAGATGTTGGGGATGTCCTGGCCTCCCTCCCTTCTCCTAAAAAGGTGGCTTCATGTTTCCTGGAGGCCAGGAAGGGGCCTGTCTTCTTGGTTCTCCTTCTCACCAACCTCCTGGTCCATTATAGCCTTGGCTTTAGCTCCTGGGACAGGCAGGAAGTGGTAAGGCTGTGGCCAAGGACTGGGGACCACAGTGGGGTCTGGCAGGAGGCAGGAGGGCCTAGGTTGTTCTGCTCCAGGAGAAAGAATGTTGAACTTCAGTATTTAATAAAGTCATCTTTAGGGGCTGGGGTGACACTGCCCAGGGCACAGGGAAGGAGGCGGCCTGTGCAGGGCTCAGGTCTGCTGGGAGCTGGAGGGCTCCGCCTGGGTGTCTGAGGGCCGTCTGGGCTTGGGGTCTGAGTTGGGCAGCAAGAATTCCTGCTTTGAGGGCCGCTTGAGGTCGTTGGCATGGCTCGAGGTATTCTGTGGGAGGCAAGGTGGGCATGTGAGTCTATTCCCTTCCCAGGGGGTAACCTCTTCAAGGGGATCTTGCCCAGCCAGCCATACTTCTGAGATCCACCAACCATAACTTCTGGAAGATTACTCGACTCATCTGATCACAGAAGATGAAACCTAATTTCTCCGAGTCTATGGACCCAGAAGGGCTTACAGATGGTCTCTGTGTCCTTGTCAGTCCCTGTGTCCTTGAAAGGCCCTTTCCAGGAGTCTGGAGCCTTAGCCATGAGTAAAATATTGAGGGTCAAGAGCAGAAATCAAGGTCTTTGGATTGGGGGGAAGGGTGGTGAGCACATGACTGTTTGCTCCTGGGAAGCTGCCAAGATGGCGCCTACCTCAGCAGTGTGGGGGCAAAAGGGTGGGCGGTAAGGGGAGATTCTTGGGTACAATGAGTGCGGTGAGTGGAGGCTACTGCTACTCTGTCTGTGAGCACAACCGGTCCTATAATACAAGCAGTACCAGACAGAACATTCTAGAAGTGCCTGGTGGACCCCCTTCATCCACAATCATCTCTTCCTGGAGTTTCACAACAACCTGTGGGGAAAGGGGTTCCTGTTCTTTCAGATGAGTGGGGAAACAGAAACCAAGTGACAACTTCAGTTGGTAGCAGAGCAGGACCTGAACTCAGGACTTCTGATTCCAGCCCATTGGTTGGTCCTCTAAGTTTTTCTCAAGTCCAGTGACTTAGGGATGGGATCCCAGTGCTAATATCTGGACTCTAGGAATGGGGTTACTCACGGACTGGTCAGTGATGTGGTTTTGGGGGCGCCCGAAGCCATGTTCTTGCTCCTGCAGCCGTGTGGCCAAGTTCTGCTTCTCTCTGCCCCATCGTCGGGCTGAGTCCTCTAACTGCAGACATGGACAGGGGCAGTGGGAAGACCTGTGGGCCTCGGGGCCCACTGGGATCTGGGCCTGCTTGCTGGGCAGAGAACAAAGCTCCTGGCAAGATGGGCCTGACACCTTCCCAAGGGACTTAGGGGGTAGCAGGGGCAAGGGTGACAGAAAGAGAGCTAAACAGCCAGACAGACAAGGAGGATCTTCTCTGCACCCTGACAACAGTCTTGTCACAGACTGAGTCTAACCTGGTCACACACTGAGCCCTGACTTTGGTCACAGACAGAGCAGCAGGCCTGGGCCCAGCCTGGCTGACCCCTGCTCCTTACCCACCTGGCTTTCCAGGGACAAGATTCGGCTCTGAGCCTGCTCCAGCTTGGCCATGAGGTTAAACTTGTCTGTAGTACTGGCAAGGAGGTCCTGTGGGTAGAGCAGAAGCTTGTATTTGGCGCCAGTTGGGGCAGTGACCCCAGGAACTCGGGAAGCCACAATGTCCTGGAGGAGAGACCAGCCAGGTTTGAGCCCAATCAGCTCCTGGAGGCGGCACCTCCTTCTGAAGTTCTGGGCCTGAGTTTCCTTCACAGCTGTTTCCTCGGCAGATTTGGGGCACTGCACTGTTTTAATGTAAAAGGCATCAAAGAGCTCCCTGTAACGCCCAAGACAGAGTCGGGCAGGGAGTCTTTGTGCAGAGTGAAGAGTCCGGGAAGCCAGGGCCCCATCTTCATGTTCTCCCTGAATGTCTGCCATTGGGGGCTTCCTAAGGGAGCCCACCTCCTACAAGTCCTGTCCCATGTGCCCCCCCCCCACCTGCTCTGATTCCAAGCATCCTGCCTTTAGGTGTGTCCAGCGGTGGGTACCTGGAGCAGTCTGAATAGAGCAGGGGCTTGGGACACCCACCTGTGCGGGCAGGGTCTCTGTGTACTTGTAGTGGCCTGGGCCATCTGTCTTTCGTATCCTCTCTGCCAAGTCTCCACCTGCTCCCAACTCCCTGGGGTCCACCTGGGGTGGGGAAAAGGGCTCTCCAGGGCTGCACCGATCCCAGGAAATGCTCTGGAAGGGAGCTCCAAGAGGCCTGTGTGGCTCTGACTGGGAGCCAGGATCCAAAGGTCAGGGGTCAGGGGTCAGGGGTCAAGGGTCAGCCAGGGCCTTGCTTTCTCCTAGGATAATAAGCGATGGTCAAGGTGAAGTTCGTATGCACGCATTCCCAGGAGCTCTGGGCATATTGGTGAGCCTGGGAAACCCAGCTTCAGGCCCAGATCTTCAACTTGGATTGTGCTGTGGGTGATTTTGGGTACCTGGTGACTGGTACTGGCGGGTCTAGGTCAAGCCATGGTGGCGGCTCTTACCGGCAGGGCCTGCTGCTGCAGGATGATAGGGGCTGGTTGTTGGTGGTTCTTTTCTAGCTCGGCCCGCAGCCTTGAGTTTTCTGCCAGTAGGACCGAGTAAAGGTCGACAGGCAAGGTCTCTCCTGTGGAACCCACTTGGAGGCCAGGGGCTGAGGGCATGGGGAAAGCTGTGAACATGACCACAGATGTTTGTGAGGTGGGCCTTCCTGCCTCCATGTCCCTGCCCTGGTCAGTCCCAGCATTTTGCTCCTTGTTGCTCCTCTGCTCCCAAGCCATCGATGGCTCCCTACTGCCAGTGGAACCAGGCCCACACTCCTAGGGTTGTCCTCCTAGCTGCTTAGAACTGGACTGCAACATTTTACTCTCCTTTCTCCCCAAGCATCTACCCTCTATATATTTCAGGTTGTCCCCTCTTGCCTCCCTCTCTCTGCTCCTGGTATAATTCTCCCTCCCTGGACTTTTTGCCTGGATGCATGAGGCCCTCCCTAGATGTTCTTACCCAGGTTGCTGGGGACCTGAGGGTCCCTGAAAGGCAGGCCAGCCTTTCATTATTATCTAATGGCTTTCAGATCCCCCAGGACCCCTAGCAGAGAGGGCTGAACACAGAGCCAGGCACACAGAAGTTGTCCCTTGCTTTGGGGTTCTTTCCCACTCTTTCTTGCCTATCCAAACTGCCTCTGGCTGGCATTTACAGATGGCTGTGGTTCACCCAAAAGGAGACAACATTGACCAGTTTGCTTTGCAAATAAAATATGGAGAGACAGCAAAATAATTCAAAGGATTTGGTTAAGGAGTCAGCACTGCTACTCAAGGTGGCGCTCTGCTGGGGAAGCCCCTCTCTGTGGGCCCCTATGGCCCTGCTGTGTTGCCAGCCACAAGGTTGACCTCTTTCCAGCTTTACTCACACCGTTGTCTCCCCAAGGCCACCCTGGGGTGGCGGAGGCTGCACTGACCCGTGCATCCCGACCGACAGATGTGACTGAGTAGTTTTTCCAGAAGATTGGGCCGATCTCGAGAGCTGGGCAAGAACTAAGGAGTGGATCTCCCCATCCAGAGTGGATTTGGGACCCACCTGCGTGCGGCTTTCCCAGTGGCCTGGTGGAGGGCACGTGCTCCTTCTTCTCCCGCAGCAGTCGGTCCTCCAGCACCCGCTCCATCTTCTCTATCACCTTCGGGGCGGAGTGCGAGGCTGGGCTGGCCGGGGGGCCACCACACCTTCCCATGTGCAGCCCCCACCCTAGGCGAGCCAGGCACCTGCCTTCTCCTGGTGGCGCACGGTGTCCTCCAGTGCCTTCATCTTCTGCAGCTTGTCCTGATACCGCCTCAGCAGGGCGGCCTTGGGCTGCTGCGCCTGATACTGCACCAGCAGCTCCTTTTCTCGGTCATTCTTCTGCGAGGAGCGGAGCAGAGCAGAGTGGTGGGTGGGGAAGAATGGGTACCTGGGGGAAAATGAGGTCCACCCAGAGCCCCTGGGATCCGCTGCCGCCACCCCCGCCCACCACTGCTTCTCCCAACCCCGCCCACCCCTTCCTCGGGGGCCCCATTTACCCGAATCAGCTCGTTCTGCAGGTGCTGCACCTTGTCCCTCAGTTTCTTTGTGCCCAGCTCACTCAGCAGCAGCTTCTGCCTCATGGACATTGCTGGGGTGGGCGGCAGGGAGTCGGCTCATGGGGGGCTCTCTAGCTCCCTTCATCAGGGGAAGGGGGAGCAGCTGCCCCCCCAGCCCTGGCTGGAGATAAGCTAGGCACTCCTTTCCCTGAGAGGACACAGCTGGGCAGGGACCATGTGAGCATCTGTGGGTGGGCGGGGTGTTTGGGGACTCCTGCCAGCTTGAATCCAGCTGCATGTGCATTGGGGAGAAGCCCCCCACTCACCACCCTGTCCCCAACACAGACCTGGGGCCCCGGGAGGTGTCTAGATGCCTGTGGTGGCCTGTGCGTTCTCACCCAGGTCCTGGGGCTCAGTGACCTGGCTTTCTTTCAGCTCCTGCTGGACCAGGAGGTTCCTGAGCATCTGGTTCTCCCCCTCCAAGAGGCTGGCCTGTTCCCGCAGTGACAGGATGTCCTCCGCCATTCTCTGCATGGCCCGCCGGTAGTTGTTCAGTTCCTGGGAGCGGGGGTGGAGGGGCAGAGCCAGAGCTGAGCCCTGGGCCCCTTGGGAGTCCCCGTCTTACATCTGTAGCCATGTTTGGGAGGCAGGAGGGGCCGTTCTCCAGCCTAAGCAGCAGCAGCAGGAGCCCTATGCAGCATCCCCAGGTCCCAGCAACTCTCTGGAGGGGTGACTTGGTCCTCATCCTCTCAGCTGCATTAGGGCAGCTGCATCAATTGCTCTCCTGGTGGCCATGAGGGTTCCAATGATGGTGGCTTGGGGGGACACCGAGGGCACAGACCTCAGGAAAAAAGGTCTGGGTAAGTGAACTGAATCAAGGCCACCAAAACTTGTTAAATCGCAGCCATTCTCTGTCATCTCCCACTTCTTTCCCTTCTTCCAATCCCTTTCCTTCCATAGTCACTGAGCCCAGGGAACAAACTCCTAGAAAACCCACTCATTGCACTTAGGAGCTGACCCTAGCACCAGCCCAGCAGTCACGAAGGAGCCAAGGAGACTCAGGGTCAAGGTCAGCTATTGGTTGCAGGGTGGGGACCAGGAAGCAGGAAGCATAGTCAGTCACTAGGTTAGGAACAGCAATACTGGTGTTCCTTGAGCATTTACTATGGTCCAGGCCTCCTTCTGAGTGTTTTCTGTTCCACCTCTCATTCAGTCCTCCCAATGAACCTGTGAGGGTCGGTGCTGCCATCACTCAATCATGACAGATGAGGAAACCTCAGAGAAAGACTCAGAGGGGTCAGTAAACTGCTCAGGGACCAAACCAGTGGGCGGCAGAGCTGAGGCCTGAAACCCAGGCTCGCTGGTGCTCAAGTGTTCTTCCCCGCTGTGCAAGCCTGCCCTGATGGCCACGCACACAGCGACCTCACAGGGTGCCAAGAAGCGACCAAAGCAAGCTACAAAAAGCCAGAAATGTTCAGGGAGAGGGGAAGGCAGGGCTGGGTGGGGAATGGGGTGGGAGGGACAGGCTTGCTTGGGGAACTTGGTGATCTACGGATTTTCTGAGGCTGATGAAGTCGGGTGGGTACTTCCAAGACCCCAGGGAGCAGAGCTCTGTCCCTGACTCTAACTTGGGCCTCATGCTGCCTGGGGAGGTGGCCTGGATACCCAGTCGCTGCCTCCCACCTGCTACATGGCAGGCCACTGGCTTCTAGGGCAGGAGCCCAAGACAGCAGGCACCCAGCAGCTACCACTTGTCACCTGTCACTGTCTAGCCCTCAGGCTGGACTCGCGCTAGCTGGTGGTGCCAATGTTGGGTCTATCTCACCAGCCCCTGCCCCGGCCAAGGTCAAGGTCTTGGCTTCTCTAGATCTTCCCATCTGGTGTCCTCAGACAGCACGCTGGCTGGAACGCTCAGCAGTCAGGACAGGCTGTGTGGGCTTGGGACTTGGGGTACCTCAGAGTCCTCCTAGTGGGGATACCTGGGGTTGCCGCGAGGCTTAGAAACAACCAGTGAAGCCCCTACTTGGGCAGGACTAATTCGGAGGCATTGTTCTCACCCCTTCCCATTTTCTCTCCTTCTCGCTGCCCTGAACCCCTTGCTCCCTGCTGTGCTCTGCTCTGGGACTTGATTTATGGGCTTTGGAAGCCCAGCAGGGGCAAAGGAAATTTGCCCCTTCCCTTCCTTTCCAGCCTAGTTCAGCCTCTTAGGGTGTCTGCTGGGGACAATGACAGCAGCAGGGAAAAGGGTTTCTTGCCTTCTACGGTTTTTTCCTACACATGCACACACACGCACGGTCAAGAAATCGTGTTCAAGAGTGCTCGCTGCCACACAGCTTGCTGTCTTATGTTAGCCACATTTGGCGTTTGCTCAACAGTCACAAAGAATAGCCTGGAATTAATCATCAGGACACAGGCACAGCCACACTCCACTGTGAAATGAAGAGGGTGCAGAGAAATGAAGAGGATCTGCGCATAACTGGTGGGGACACGCATACCCTGAGGGGTCCCAGGATGGGATACGAGCTGCCCAGCTCATCCTATGGGTCTGACTCATTCAGAGGCCGTAAGACCTTGCTGTTTCCAAATCCCTCTGTCCTCCACCTCCTCAACCTTGGGGTTGTGCTCTGTCATTAGCACAGCACTCTCCCTCCACAGGAATGACAGCCGAGACACAGAAAGGAGCATCTGGGCTCCTGGGGAGATGGGCGTCTCTGGCTAGATCTCCACGCCATGACACCCCTGCCTACTGCCACTGTCCTACCTTGCTCCGGCCTGCTCTCTTCAGTCTCTGTCTTGGCCAGAACCCCATGTCCCTGGGAACCAGGGGTCTGTCCTTCCTCCTCAGTTGACCCCACCTTCCCGGTGGAGTGGGGACCTTGGGAGACCACAGCCTGAGAGCAGCAGCCCTGATCTCTCCCCACAACTGGGGCCGAGCTCTCTCAGGGCCACACTGTGCGTCACAACCTTGAGAGCACGTGGGCCCTGTGCTCTAGATTCCCCCTGTGGTGCTGCTCCCCCAACTTGTGTCCTTCTCTGGGGGCTGCCACATCCTCCATGGGCACCCAACAGTGTCACTGTACCTGACTCTGAGAACTCACTGTCACCACCACTGCCAGGACCTTGATCCTCAGAGCCTGCCCAGATGAGATATGCTGAGGACCCCAAGCTGTCACCGAGCACTGGTGACCTTGGCTACAGCGACACCCCCTCTTTGGCTTGGGAGGGTGGCAGCTGTGCCCCGAGCCTCTGTCCTCATCCGAGGGGTGGGAAGCCATGGCTCTGGGTTGCTGTGGGTCGGGGAGCATGACTGGCTGGGTACTGGCCCTGGGTACCTGGTCACTAACTCCTTTCCCTGTATGCATTTGAGTTCTTTAACCACTCTCAGGAGAGCCCTGGGTGCTGGACACAGAGGTGATCAGGTGATGGCGCCCACACTACAGAGCAAGGCTGTAACGTGTAGCAGTGGGTGCTGTTCTGCTCCTCTCCTCCAGGATAAGAGGCCTTGCGGCGGCCCTGAGGCCCCTTGCCCAAGTGGACACTCAGCTATATCCACAGCCACTACCAACCAGAGGGATCAGAAGGATGCTCACGCCCTCCTTGTATGAATGGGGAAACCGAGGCTGGAAGGGATGTGGTCAAGGTCCCCAAGGCTTCCTTATGAAGCCTACAGTAGAAGCAGCGCAATGAACACCTGGTCATTCACGATGTGCTGAGGGCACCGACGTCCCTGCCCGCAGTGCCCTTGCCTGCACACCAAGGAGGTGGCAGGAGTGTCCTGTGGAGAGAGAGCTTAGAGGAGGCTCTTTCTCAGCCTAGGGGTCCTGGAAGACTTCCTGGAGGTGGCAACAACCTAAGCTGACTCTTGGGCGAATGGGTTCTATCTGGGGGTGGCGTGAGGGGTCCCAGGCAGGAGTGAGAGAGGAGGTGATGGGGACAAAGTGGGCGAGTTGCTGGTGGATAGGGGGAGGGAAAGGAGGGGAGAGAGGTGGAAGGGGTGTAACGAGACCTGTCTGGCTCCCCAGTACCAGGACAGGCTGGGGATGAAGGCAAGAGCAGCGTGCCAGGTGAGACAACAGGGGCAGTGGGCACGGAGAGGGGACAGGAGGTTTGGGATCTGAGAGGTCAGGGGGCAGCAGATGATGGGTGAGGGAGGACAGCAAGGGGAAAGACTCGGAGCTTGGGAAGGAGCTGATCTTCAGGGTCAGAGGTGTGGGGTGGGAGGAACCCCGAGAGGTAGGGGCCAAGGGGCAGCCCAGGCTGGCAAAACCAAGGCCACAGAGAGCTTCCCAAGAGACTGGCGGAGCCTGGGTGCTGGCTTTGCCTGGTCAGGCACACCCTCACCTCCTTTGCCATATCCCGGGCATCCGCTCTATTCCCTGGTCCACAGCCCAGGCCACTCGCATGTCATTAGCCTTTGTGGCCAGCAGAGGGCAGCCACCTCCCACAGACACTTCCTCTTCAGCCCCTGACTCAAGAACCAGGCCCCGCCAGGCCACGCATGGTGCTGCAGGCCTGTAATCCTAGCACTGGGGTGACTGAGGCAGGAGGATCAGCAAGAGTTCAAGACCAGCCTGGACTACACAACGAGATCCTGTCTCAAAAAACTTAAAGAACCAGGCCGGGTCACCCTGAGCAGGCCCCATCAGAGAGAGGCTAATCTACCCCCTGGTGACACCCCTCAGCTCCTGGGATGCCGGCTGCACTGCCAACCCTTGCTGCACTGCTGTCTGTCCCAATGTCTGCACCCCAGCCCCAGCCTCCCAGCTCCCTGTCTCCCTTACGGCTGGTTCCCAGTTCCCGTTGTGCTGCCTCAATACAGGGTCATAGGCAGCTGAGTGTTGGCTGAAGTTGCCCTGCTCCTCCTCTCCCTGGATCTGGGTTGGTGGCCTTGGGGACTTGCAGGAGGCAGCAGAGAGCCTGCGGTTCCCTGGACAGGCCACGAGGTGGGGTGAGCCCTGTGTGTCCAGCCCTGAGCTACGCTGTCTCTGTCCCCTATGTCATTTGCAAGGAGCAGGATGGGTCGAGGGGTGGGGGGTGGGGAGTGGGGGGCAGGGCAGATAGAGTTGGCCCCCTCTGCTGGGCCTCAGATGACATTCTGAGCCACAGAACTGAGATGTCACAGTGAAGACAAGATGATTTAGGTTGTATTGCCTGGAAGTGATTTGTTAGGCAGTAATTGACAGTGGGATGCTGTCCCTGGCATCGTGGATGAAAGTCTCCTGTGGCTCTCCTGAGCCCGCATCACACTTTCAAGTTCAAGGCAGCCAGTCCCCACAACTTGGTCTCCTTGCACGACTGAGTTCTGGCCTCTGCACCCATGGGCCCAGCTTCCCAGGTCCCTTTACAGCCTCACTGCTGTGGACAAGTGTCCATCCTTGTCCCATGCAGCCTGGCACTTGTGTCCCTGTGCCAGGCAAAGCCCAGGCAGTGTCGCTTCACCATGCTTTGCACGCTGCAGACCTGGAGCATGACAGAGGCCTTTCCTGCTAATCTGTTATGCAGTATTTTAAGGAAATCAACCACAGCGCTTTTAAAATAAAAACAGACATATCACCACCAGAGGGCAGGCAAAGGAGGCCTGTGTGCTCCAATGGCAGAGTGGGACACTGAGGCACAGAGGTGGCCAAATGGGGCAGTAAAGGCTGGGACAGTGGGAGACGCCACACCCCGAGACACAGAAGGCGGGGCTCGGAGGCTTGGGCCGGGCGCTGTCTTAGATGGGGCCTTGGCCCTGGGAGGGGAGTCTGGCACGGAGGGGGAGGGTGTCCCCCCACTGCCTGCCACCTGCTCCAGGGGGTTTTATTATAAATCTCCCACCTCCTCCTGCAGCAAGGCAGGCAGCCGGAAGCTACATCCCACGCTCAGCTCTGTTGGAATGGAGAGACTCTTGTCCCCAGAGAGCTGCCAGTCTCAGGATGGGGACCTGGCAGAAGGACCTGCTCACAAAGTAAAATAAATAAGAGGCAAAGGGTAAAGCTCCCTACCCCCTCAGGGGGCAGAGCCGGGTGTCTGAGGCAGAGACAGGAGTTTCCTGGTCTGGGTGGGATTCCAGAGGTGGGGATACAGCACGCGGCACAGCCTGCAGAGCACACAGGCCTGTGTGGCCAGAGAGCTGAGTGGGCCTCACCGGTGGGGCTCAGAGCCCTGCCTCTGAACAGAAGGCAGTCAGGAGCCATGGAAGGTTCCAGCACCAGGGGCCTGCCCACCCCAGCTGCTGCCCCTTGCATACATCCTCTCGGATGTGGCTGGGCCTCCCTGCGACAGCAAATCTGCGCCAAGTGCTGTTTAAAACAGGTTCCCTGCTCTGCTCCATGGAGCCACACGGCCTCCTTGGGAGGGGAAGCGTTGCCTCTTTGTTCAGCCCAAGGTTACAGCAAGAAACAAAAGGCAAGGATTTCTCCCTTCTTCTGCTCTTTCTCTCACCTCCTGCAGCCGCAGAGAGGGCGGCATCTAGAAAGCTTTTGAGCCGGGCTGGGCAAGCTTGGAGGGGCAGCCAGGCCTTGGCCAGCAGCTGACCCCACTCCTGGTCTAATTGGGCCCTGCAGGAGCCAAGCCTGCTAATTGGGCCAGGCCAGGACAATGCAGCAGGCCGGGGTGGGGATGAGGATTCCAGGAAGACGCCCCCCCACGTCCTGTTCCCCCCACCCAAGCCCCCTCCACTCTGTCCAACCTTCAAGGCTCGGCTCTGGGGACTCCAGTCTAGGAAGACTGCAGACACCTGCCCTTGTCCCCACTTGAAAGTATAGGCCTAAACTCAAGGGGCTGGAAGGGGTCCCCTCCCCAGAGTGGCTCTGCTCCCTCTCCCACAGAGACCCCTTCCTACCTGAAGGGTTTTCCCCAGAGGCCAGGCCGTCCTCCCTCTCTGCGTTAGGGTGCAGGGCTGGGGGCCACATAGAAAGTTTCTGTGGCCTTGGGCAGCTAGGACAAGGCCTGTCCTCCCCACCTTCCTGTGGGCACCGTGAGCTTCTGCCAGTTGCCTGGCAACCATCCCTACACACCTGCTTGCTAGGTGAGCACCCTATCTAATCTTGGAACCAGGGGGGTGGGCAGACTTACAGAGCCACTGTCAGCTGGGCCTGGGGCGGCCTTGGGGATCAGATGGGGTGGGGGTCCTGGCTCCCCCATCTTTGCTGCTAGCTGTCCTGGTCCCCAGGATGGGTCCCCAGGGCCCGTTGCTACAACAAGTGCCTGCCTGGAGGCCCAGCCCAGCCCTGATGAAGGCAGGCAGGCAGCTATGGGCCACTTCTCCTTTGTTTCAGGGTGTGGAGCGCCTGGGCTGGGAAGCTGGGATGAGTCTGGGCTCACTCTTTGGCCAGGGAAATACTACTGAGGGGGTAGCAGTGCTGGGGCACGGGCTGTGGGGACCCTTGAGGATTTAGGACTTTTGAGTCCCCCAGCCTGGGTCTCAGCAACCCCATGCTACCCTCCACTACACTTCTCTCCCCTCTTGTCTTTTTTTTTTTGTTGTTTTTTCTTGTACCAGAAATTGAATTCAGGACCTTGAGCTTGCCAGGCACAGTGCCCCTGAGCTGTATCCCGGGCTTCTTTTCTGTTCTTGAGTTCTCCTTGTCTGTCTGCTTTTTTATGTTATTTTATTTTTTTTGAGTCAGGGTCTTGCTATGTATCCAGGCTGGCCTCAAACTTGAGGCCATTCTCCTGTCTCAGCCTGGGATTACAGGCATGCACCGTCGTGCCTGGCTCAGTCTCCACCTTTGCCCTGTCCTCCATCATGCCCCCTTCTCTCCCTGTCCCTCTTCCGCTGTCTCCCCTCTCTGCCCCTCCCCTGTGCTCCCCCCCTGCACTAGGCCGGGCTCTCTTTCCTTCCCGCAGCAGCTGTGTGGAGCAGCTCAGGCCCCACCCGGCCCCTGGGGCCTCCAGGCTCTGCTTTCCTGAGGTCTGGACAAATTCCTTTCCCTTTAGTTCAGCGGGAGACAGGGGTGGATGTTTTCACAAGGAACTCTGGGAAGCAAAAGGAAAACAAACCCAAACAAGCCGGCCCACCCCCTAGAAACCCTCAGCCAGGGTCATGAACTTCCCCTGCCTGGTTGGGGCAGCAGGAGGTCCTGAGGTGGGCAGCCCCTGTCTGCCTGTCTGTCTGTCTGTCCATGGGCAGCTGCATTCGGACCCAGCAAAGTGTCTGCCTAGGGCCAGGCTTGCCTGCAGATTTGGTGACTTGCTGACGGCATGGGTGGGTGCCTGTCAGGGTTCTCTGTGGTGGCGGCACTATCAGAATCCCGGCTGAACAGCTAGAGACAGCACCTCCACCTGTTTCCATCTCTACCCCGCGGCTCTGGCCTCTGTCAGTGCTGCAGGGGCCCTGAATTTTCCCACTTAGTTTTCCACTCCGCTATTTCTTTCATATTTTTTTTTTGTTTTATGTGACAAGGTCTTGCTATGTAGCCCAGGCTGTCCTCAAACTCATGGCAATCCTCCTGCCTCAGCCTCCTGGGTGCTGGGATCATGGGCATGCACCACCACGCCCTGCTTTGTGGTCTGTCTTTCCCCCTGTGATGGGGACAGACAGGCAGTTGGACAGGACCACTGCACCCTCTCTGTAGCTCTAGATGGCCTGGTGAAGTGGAGAGGCTTCTGATGAACTGCGTGACTCTGCACAGTTGCTTAACCTCTCTGAGCCTCTGTTTCCTCCTCTGTGCCCATCTCATGGAGCTGTTGGGGACACTCTGGGAGGCTGTGGAGCTCTGAGCTGTGCCTGGCCCATACCCTCTCCTCTGTGTGACCCTCACGGGGGGGGGGTCTGGGGGTCCTAACTGTCCTCTAAGGGAGTAGGACCCAGGTGTAGGTCCTAATGTGGCCTGGTCCTTCCCCTCCAGGGACATAAGCTGTAGCCTCCTGCTCCTCTCCCAGAGGTCCTGGGCCCGAACCCTGGGGGCCCGACAGGTGCCCCTCCCTGCAGGGGCTCCATCCTCCTCAACCTGCTGCGTTGCCAATCGATAGAATCTGCTCGGTCCTCGGGCGTGACATGAATTTTTCATCAAAGGCTTGTAGACTTTGGGAAACGCACAATTAGGACCCCATCAATAATGCACCACGTGGTGGCATGGTCGGGCCCAGCAAGCCCCAGACAAGGCCGCATGCCAGCCCGCGCTGGCTGGAGATGGAAGAGGCCCTGCAGGGACCCTGGGGCCCCCCCATCCCTGGACCTGGACAAGCAGGAACGTGGAGTGGGATGGAAGCCGCACCCTCGAGTGCCTTGGGTCCCAGGGGTTCACCTAGAAAATAAGTGCTTAGGCCCCCCCATGCCTTTCCCACCACTTACAGCAGAGGGAGACACAGCAGAGGGTTCCTCTGCTGGCTGGGGCTCTTCCAGAGGGTCGCAGGAAGCCAGGCCAGTGCCAGGCCCTGCTGGGGAGGGAGAGGGATGGAGCAGAGACCCTGGAGGTGCTGGGGGCTTTGTGCACACTTCCTTCCTGTGTGGCCATCAAGGTATATGTGGTCCCCTTCCTCAGGCACAGCTCCCCACCCCGAGTCCCTCCCCAGGTCACCCACAGAAGGCCTGGTTGGTAGTAAATCTGCCTGTGTGCTGTGCAGGACAGCAGAGCCCAGAGAGGGCAAGAGGGGGCCTAACCTCCCACTGAACTTTTGTGGCAGAACTAGTTCAGCTTCCTTCCCCAGCCCTCCAGGATAAGAACCTTTGGGCCCAGAGCAGGAAGCTTGGAGCTTGAAGGGGCTGGGGGAACTTCTGGAGGGAAGCAGGGCCCAGAGAAATGCAGGCTGGGATGATGGTCACCAAAACCCTTGGGACAGGGACATCCAGGTGACATGCTGTGTGCATCAGCTTTTAGGATGGATCATTTGCCTCAATGTCCCTATACACTCCTGGCAGCTGTCTGAGTTTTGGCCCCCTGACCGATGTTGCTCTAGGGAAACAGACTTGAGAATGACTTCTCAGCCCCTTCCCAAGAATGTGGCTCAAATGCGTCACTGTTCTGGGCGTGGGGACCACCAGACCTCAAGTCTGGGAGCCCTACCTCCTTGCGCCAAGGCCAGCTTTGGCTTTAGGGGTCTTGGATGAGTGGAAGCCTCAGCATGGCGAGATGGGGTGCTCTGTTGCAGCTCTGGGACCCGTGGAGGGGAGGTGGGACCCACACATGCCTGATGCGGATGCAGGAAAAGAACAGATGGCGCCAACAAGTGCAAATTAATTGAGCGCAGCCCGTGTACCAGGCGCTGAGAGCAGGCGGCTGACAGGCTGGGGAGGCGGGGGACAGGGCAGGGAGCAGGGAAGGCGTAACAAGCACTTATCGATGTCTCTCCGGCTCTGCAGCCCGGTGCAGTTATTGACAAAGCCTGTCTATAAATCTCCCAGCCTCATCTCCAGAAGCCTTAATTATGGGCCCTCATTACCCTTCCCACCTCTGGGTGTGGGGAACCAGCCTGGGCTGGACTGCGACAGACGGGCTGAGCCCCTGAAATAAGAGGGGGGCGCATTCGGGTCCAGTGACTGCCCAGAGGACAGGCAGAGCAGGGACTTGGGAGCCAGAGGGCTCTGGGTTTACGTCCCAGTCTTGTCAGTTACTGTTGACGGTGAAGAGTGCTCTGTCTCTCCGTGACTCAGTTCCCTCCTCTGTACAATGTGGGGAGGACTGTGAGAAGATCAAAGGAGCACTGTCTGAGGGTGCTGGCGGCCACTGCTGGAGCCCCTTCTCCACGTCATTCCCTGGCATGGCACAAGGCTGCTCTCTGACCCCAGAAACCACCAAACCGCCCCCATTACTGGCTAGTAGGATGCTGCTGCTGCTGCCTTAAGGTGACAGTTTTAACCTGGTGTCACCACCCCTGCCTTCTAGATGTCAATAACCAGGATGCTCAGTCACAGAATTCCCTCCAGTACACACCCAGGCAGAGCAAACCCCCAGCCCCTGCTGCAATTCCCTTGCCTTTCCAAACCCTGCCCCTGGGCCACTTCCTGCTTGGGTCTTGTCCTCTTCCCCAGGGTTGGGAATCCAGGGGCCCAGACACTCCCAAGTGCAGGTGGCCATGGGTGAGGGGCTTCACGGGGGTCCCACCCCTACCCCATTACTCAAGTCCTGATGAGGTTGACTGCCCACACCCAGCCCACCCAACCCTGCTTCCCTTCCAGGTCCAGGCACCACCCCTCACCTGACGAGGGGCTCCCGCCCTGAAACCCCTGTTAAAACATCCTGTTTCTGATGCCCCTGGGGTGGCAGATAGCAGAGGGTGCAGAGGTCTGGAATCCAGCCACAGTGTGTGGGTGGATTCCCCGACAGAGCAGCTGATCGATGACCAAACCGCAGCAGGTGTAGGAGGGCAGAGATAGAATGTGGTCCCCAGGCCCTGCCCCAGTGCTCCATGGGCTTCCTGTAGCCCGTGGGTGATGACTGGCATCACCTGAGTTCCTGTAGGTGCTGGGTGGAAGGAATGCGCTTCCCCCCTGTCTACACCACCTGGCTTCAGTGGGTGCAGATGTACTGAGCACCCTCTGTGTGCCAGGCGGATGGCTGTGGGTGGGACATTCTGGGTTCAGGCAAGGACTTGGGGTGCAGGGTTCAGAGACTTCAGACCCATCAGGGTTTGGGGCTCAGGTTGCAGATCACAGAGCCATGGAAGGGTTCAGAGCACATGGAGCATGGCTGGAACTGCACCAGGGAGGGCAGCCAGGCCTGGGCGGACCAGGGTCCCCCCGACTGTCACAAAGAAGAGGGTACAGTAGTAGGGTCCGCCACCCAGACTGCTGAGGAGGAATGAGATGCCTCCAGCCTCCTGAGCTGGCCCTCCCAGGATCTTCCCAAACCCAAGTCCCTGTCAGTCCCATTCCCGAGGCCCACCGGGCCAGGTGGATTTGCATATCTGAGAGCCAAAGAAATTCCATGCAGAGGCTCAGTGCCATCAGGGCTAGGAGCCCGCTTTTGTCTGTTTGAGTAAGAGCTGGCTAAAGGCAGAAGGATAATTAGTCCCCCGTGGGCCGTGCGCCCCCTCCTTGAAGATTTAAAGGCCCAGCCAACACTGCCCCCCTCACTGAGCCCGTGGGAGCCGATGAATGGGCATTTTATCTGATTAAACTGGGAGTGAACTGGCTGCTCTCTATTATCTGTGGACTTGATTGGATATTTAGCACTAAGTGTGTATGCCTGTGTGTGTGTTGGGCTTTTTCTAGTCTGTGGCAGGAGGAAATTGGATTGTACCAGAAAGCATTTAATCTGAGCTCAGGGGCCACCCTACTCGAGTCACAGAGTTGGGGTGGCATGGGGGGGGACAGTTTGCTCTCAGGCCCAGGCAAGAAGGGCTCCCTCCCTGAAACTCCTATGTTAGAACATACTGTTTCTGGCACCCCTGGGGGTGCAATCTTCCTACAGGGTGGAGGGGTGCCCACATGCCACCAGCGTCTCCTGTGGAATCTGAGAGGCCTCTGAGGTCCTGCATAAGGTCCTTCTGCCATGGTAGAGGGACAGAGCCCATTTAATAGTCTGCCACTTTAGCCCAATTTGTAACTGAATTATTTGGAGCGTAGACATCTGGTGTGTGGGCCCTTGCTCATACTCTCAAATGTCCCGGGTGGGCCTTGGAGGGGACTGGTCCTCACAGAGCTGTCTCTGGGTTTACTAGCAAACTGAGGTAACCCTGCCTCCCAGATGGGCTGGGAGGATGGTGAGTCAGGCACCCCAGGTACCCACCCTCTGAGTCACCGAACTCTGCTCGGCTGGAACCCAGGACTGGTTGCTCAGGCTTGCCAGGGGCCCTGGGTGGTGGCGGTGGGGTGGAGGGATAGTGGAGCTGATAACTGTACAAGAAGTGATTTAAAAAATGGTAAACGTTTAAAAAAATTATTATACTTAAAGACCCATTGCTAGCCATCCCCCTCACCCCTACCCCGCTTCAAACACACTCATCCCATTATTCTTGCTACTTTCTGAAGCAGTTCTGAAAGTTCTCTTTTGCGCCCATCTTTAGTTTCGTGGTCAGTCCTGGCTGCCCCGATGTCCTACAATTCACATGAAACCTTTCCCTTTCATGGTCATTTTGACTTTAGGGAAGAGCCACAAGTCCTACAGCACCAGATCTCTTGAATAAGGCAGATGAAGACATGCTGTGATGCTTTTACGAGCCTGCCTTTCCACTGGGTGGTACTCTGCAGCAGCATTCACTGTATTTTTGGTCACACCTTTTACCTTCCCTGTCAGCTATGATGTAACAATGAAGTGGAATTACATCGAAAGTTCTAAGCTGGGCATGGTGGCGCACGCCTTTAATCCCAGCACTCGGGAGGCTGAGGTAGGTGGAGCGTTGTGAGTTCGAGGCCCACTTAGGCTACAACATGAGCACAAGGCCGGCCTGAGCTACATAGTGTGACCCTGCCTCAAAAAACTAGGGCTGGGAGTTTGGCTCAGCAGCTTAAGCGCCTGTCTGGCAGGCACGAGGCTGTGAGTTTGACCCCTGGTTCCAAAAAAAAAAAAGTTCTGGCTGCAGAGTGAGAGCTCACTAAGTGTTGCCGGCTTTGCTTAGCACTATTAGCAGGAGGCTCAGGAAGGCGGCTGGCAGTTACCAGGAGGGATGCCCGGTGGCTGGCCCAGGCTGGCACTCTCCCCCGACTCGCCCTCACCGATCAGCGATTCCAGCCCTCAGCAATGATAGCCTCCACCTCATCGAGCCCTTATTTATGAAGAGCACCTGGTCCATCACCCGTGGGCCTGTGGTTAATCAAGGGCTGACGAGAGACACCAGGTGCCTGCACCCGCCCCACAGCCTGGTTTGCCGGGATGAACAAGCAAGTCATCAGGACCTGTCCCTCATCCAGAGAGGGGGAGTCAGAGGCCCAGAAGTGACTGGGCAGCCAGGGTGACTCTCAGACCCAGGTGATTTTTTTTTTTTTTTTTTTTGAGACAGGGTCTTGCCTGTAGCCCAGGGTAGACTGGAACTTGCAGGGATCCTCCTGCCTCAGCCTCTCAAGTGCTGGGATGTCAGGCATGTGCTATCATGCCCAGCTTTCCCTAACTCCCCAGTTTTTATTTATTTATTTATTTTTTTGGTACCAGGGATTGAACTCATGACCTCATGCTTGCCAGGCAGGTCCTTATGTCACTGAGCTAAATCCCGGGCTCCTTCCCCTGCAGTCTTGAAGGATACAAGAATGTTGTATGATCGAGCCTCCGAGTGTTCAGCCTTCCACCGTGCCCAAAGCACTGCCACCCACGCTCGGGTCAAAGTCTCAGGAGAGGGTTAGGGAAACTATTTCTGCTACTTGACAATGAGGACACTGGGTAGGGGAGGCCCAGTGACTTCCCCAAGGTTATACCGCTCTTGGGTGTTGGAGATGGGGCTCCCCCCTGCTAGAGCCCCACAGAAGGAGCCTGAATGAATGAGTGGGCACCATGCTAGACTCGGGGACAGAGGCAGCTGCAGGCCCAGTTGGTGGGGAGCCCTTGCCAGTTTCTCTCCCATGCTCCCTTGCTCCCTTCTAGGCTCCTGGAAGCTGGCTCACATTGGGGTTCAAGTCCTGGCCCCTCTGTGGCTGGGTGGTGATGCCCTTTCTCATGCCTTCCCCAGCCTGTCTCCCCGTGGCCTCTGCAGGGTTCTCCTGTTAGGCCAGGGCCTTTTCCATGGACACGGGACTCTCCCTTCCCTGGACCACCCCAGTAGTGCCCCCTCAAACAGCTGCCCCTGGACCACCCCAGTAGTGCCCCCCCTCAAACAGCTGCCCCTGGGCCTGGGGCTGTACCCCCTGATAGTATTTGACCCATAGGAAGATGAACTTCAGGAAGGGCTTGCTCAGTCCTTGGCTGGAGGACAAGGGGTTCTGGAGCCCTGGGGCCTTGAGAGTCATCTGAGGTATGGGGCGTGGGCCCCAGGCCCTTTGACCTGGCCAGGAGGGGAGACACCAGAGCTCGCCTGTGCTGCAGTCTGTTCCTAGGATTGGAGATCCGGCCTTGGGGGACCAGCCAGCCTCTTCAGGGGCTTGGGCTCTCCACCTTCTCCAGGGATGGGGCTGGGGGTGGGGGACTTAGCCGCCTGGGTGGGAGTGGGGGAGGGGAGCTGGCCAGCAGAGGGCTGGCCCAGCCTCTTGCACACACCGGGAGACAATAAATTGACAAACACTTAATCTCTCTGCAAATTGAAACGGAGCTGTAAATATCTGCTGTGTTCTAGCCGCTGAGTTATGAGTCTCGTTTATTAATCTCTTCATTCCCGGGTGACGGATGAGGCTGGAGGAGGAGAATGGCTCGCAGGGGAGGCAGAGGTGGGGGCGGCGACCGGGAGTCTGGGGCAGCCCCTTGGAGAAGGGATCAGACGGAGAGGGAGAGACCTCAGGGTTTGTGCTTCCTCTCTGCTCATTCTTGGCCTCAAAGGGCCCCGTGAATGCTGAGACTATTAATCAGGCTCTGGCAAAGTGGCCCGCCCTTTACACTTTCCAACACACAGCCGTCCACGCTCTTGTTAATCCTCCTCACAGCCTCAAGAGCTGGGCAGGGGGCCGAATTCCCTCCCCATTACAGTGAGCACATGGGATCAGAGAGGCACAGTGATTTCGCCAACCTTGCACAGCTCTGGAGTGGTGGAAACGGGGCTTCACCTGCTAGCACCACACAAAGAAGGGTCTACAAGGAGGCCACAGGCCTGTGCAGGGGATGAGAGCCTGCTTTCCTCTGGTCCGGCTTTTTCTTTCCCTCTCTCCCTGCCTCAAATGCTTAGGAAGCACTGCGTGTGTACTAGAAGGGGAAAAGGGCAGAGACGGGAGGATCAGGAAGGGAAGAGAGCTGGCAGGGTTATTTTTAGAGCCCCTTCCAGGGACCAGCTTGAAGGGCTTGGAGCTGCAGGAGCACAGTGGAGACCAGCAAGGTGTCCAGGGCCCTGAGAAGACTCCTACCTGTGGGAGCAGGGCCCAGTGGACCAAGTGAGGGTCATGGGGCCTTTGTGGGTGTGCAGTGGGCACGTGCTGCAGGTGGGCCTTGGGGCCAAGTGGACAGACAGGGGCTTGTGCAGGTGGTGGAGGGTACTGGCCGGGCAGTGGAGCTGAGGCTATAGGGCAGGAAGAATGGGCCGCAAGGGGTGTCTGGTGCTCATGTGGGTACCCTGAAGGGGACACCGAGTTGAGTGTGTGTGGCGGCCAGGGGCACCAGTGGCTCTGTTGCTCTGGTCTCCACTGTCTCACTCCTTGCCCTCTCATGTGTCTCTGCCCTTGCTCTGCAGGCTCAGGATCCCTCTGGGGAGGGAGATTGTGCTGCTGGCAGGGGACCTGCGCCTGGGCCTCGCTTGAGCTCTGAGCTGGTCTCCCAGCACCTGAGAGGCCCTAGGCATTCTGGTCAACTCAGGGTCCTAGCCCAGAGAGATGCACAGATACTCCTGATATTCCCCGCCTCCCTTGGGAGCAGCGTGGGGTGCCCTGCCCCACTCGTCCCCATTCCTGCCCAGGCGACAGAGGCTCCTGCTCAGGACTTGCCACCAGGTGGAGCTGAGCCCCATGGTCCACAGTCCTTGGCGGGCAGGGTCCTGGGGCTGGACGGAGGCTCTGTCACTGAGCCTAGCTCATTTGCTCCAACCTCCTCAGTGACAGAGGCAGGATCCGGGGACCAGAGGGGGAAGAGGGTGCAAGGTCACTTCAAGGACAAGGAGAGGCTGTGAGTACTGGGCACAGGGGCCCTGTGCCCTTGAACACAGCAGGGCAGGAGCAGGGAGGCCATGCAGGGAACCAGGCAAAAGGCAGGTTGCTTGCCTCAGTTACTGATGGGGCAACCAAAGCACAGGGATGCAACACACTTTGAAGGAACTGAAATGGGACCCCCGTCCGCCTAGTGTGTGTGGCCTGGGAGATGCCACTGCTCCCTGGCTTTGCTCTCTGTGGCCAGGGAATTGGGCCCCTGGCTTCAGCCGCCTCCTTACCCTTGGGCACAGTTAAACAGGGCAGGAGGGCTCCTGTGGGGTCCAGCAGGCTCAAGGAAGGGAAAGAAACAAAGCTAGAGTTGGGGGCAGGGATGGTGGAGGAGGAGAGAGGTTTTCATGGAGAGAATGAAAGAAATGAGTTATTCCAGCGTGGGGAGGCTGGCAAAACTCCACTGAATGTTTAAACAATCCTGTCAATTATTCATCTCCCGGTATGAGGGCCGCTGGTCTGCAGCAGAGCTCCTCTGAACAGGGGAGGAAGCAGTGAGGGGAGAGAGAGAAATATACATACCTAGAGAAAGAGAAATGGAAGAGAGGTATGTGCGTGCATGTGTGTGACAACCCCATGCTTGAATTTTTGGGCTGAAAGCAAGACTGAAGCATACTTCTTAAATAGCCACTGAGACCTCTGCCTCAGTTTATGCAAAGCACAGCCCATATTCTCCAGGAAGCCTCACCACCAACTACAGGGGGCTCACTAGGTGCATTCAGCAATCTGGGTCCATGTGGCAGTTAAGACACTGTCCCCATCCTGCCCCCTCACCTGCTCATGTGTCATCAGATCTTTCTTTGACTCTATCCTGGGCCATTAGTTATCTGGGGGACATGGCAGCCACTGCCCCCTGGGGACTGTTCAGGCTCAACCTGCCCTCTTCCCAGAAGGTGAGGTGCTCTGGTTTTCTCCATGCCTGAAGCAATGGGGACCTGGGGATGTGGGGTGGGTAGTTGGGAGTGGGGCATCTCATAAGCCTCTGTGGGTGCAGCCCCTCAGCTCACCTGCTGCAGAGCTGGTATAGGAAGACAGGAAGTGGCTCAGCAAGAGGGGGCTCAGCGTGGCTAGGGGTGCCACATTTAGGATGACCCCAAAATCTCCCCTTCACACTCAGCCACCACCTCTGCAGGGCAGATGTCCTGAGCCGTTTGGAAGGGGGGCACACACTGCCCCTTAGTTCTCGGAGCCTGGCGCCCACAGTGGACCCTGGTGCGCCTACCCTGGGCTGGAGCCTAGCGCCGCAGGACAGAACTGCACTCAAAAGGCCTGTGGCAAAGCCAAATGTCGGGAGACAGGAAGAAATGACTGAGTTTGGCAGGGAGCCCGGGTTGGGTTGTGGGCTGTGGGAGTGGGATGGACAGATCCTGGGGTCTTGGCACAGAGGCACAGCTGCACCCTCTCCGCTGCCCCCCAAAGTGCTCGTTCTCCACAAAATGTTCTTTTCCTGCTAAGCAGAAGTGGGTTCTAGAGGGAGCCAGAGACACCTGGTTCCCTGCGTCCTGTGTCTACACTTGGCATTGTGGGTGTAGACACGGACCAATACTGGAGACTCAGGAAATACTACGGGCTCATCACCACCTAGGCTGTGACCGGGAGCTGAGAGCACCTGGGCTCACTTGTGGTCACCACCCACCCCTGCATGCCTCTGCACGGCTCTGCAGGTGCCACCACATGACCACCCCCAGAGACATGTCTGGGAGCCACAGGCTTGTGGCAGGGCCACCGCTGCCCAGATGGGTCCTGGCCTCTCCAGGATCTTTCACTGCTCTGCAAATCTGTCTATGGCTCACACTGAGCTCTCAACTCTCACTCTGCCCGCACGGTTGCAGCCTCCTGCACTGCTGTGCTGTGTGACTTCGTTGTACTACACTATTGTGTGACTTCTGTGCTCCTGTGCCTCCTGTTGCTCATCACTCTGCTTCTTGGTTACAGGAGTCCAGGCATCGCTATGTAATTTTGCTTGGTTGCTATGACACAGTGACCTGTGGTTGTGCGGCTACCTGTGATTGCCGTGGAGCTGGAAAAGGTTGCTATCCACCCGCGTGCTACTGTGCTGTAATGGGCTCTGCTGACCCTGCAGAAGGAGGTGTGTGTGTCTGGGTCCTGGCCTGGTCCTTTTGGGCTCTGGCCAGCAGATGGGAGCTGATGTCCAGTACCCAGTGAGAGCAAAGCGTCTAGTGGGACAGCCAGCACGGCAAATCAGAGTGTGAGGGACACAGAAAGAGGAGGTAGGGACAGAATTGGGGGTAGGAAAGAAAACAAAGCATGGAACTGAGAGTCAGGAAGCAGGAATGGAGGAAGGGACAGGGCGGGTCTGCACCAGAGGGGGACTAGTAAGGTTGGGAGGCTACCGCCCTGAACACTGTGGGTGTGTCCGAGGGACCTGATAGTGACAGCATGCAGGCTTCTGGAGCTGTCCAGGGCTTCCTGGCCTGGACTCAAAGTAGCATGGGAGGCTGAGGTCAGGAAAGGGCCTGAGTGGGTTCTCCTGGGGTCCCTTCTGATGCCCTTGCTGTCCAGTCAGGGGTTCTGTGACATTGTCTAATAAGCATTTGCCAAAGTGTGTGTGGGGCCAGGATTGCACAGGGCCCCGCCGCCCGGAGAGGGGACAGGCTCTGTGTGCATTAGTTCAGGGCTGGGTAGCAGCAGCTGGAGGACACCACCCAATAGTGAGCCAGCATCCAGTCTTTGGAACCTTGCCAGGTGTCCAGCAAGAGGGAGAGGAGGGACTGAGGACTGAGGACCTCCCTCTGGATGTGTGGCCCCCAGATGGGAGCAGCAGGGTGACACCCAGGGTGGACTTGCTGGGGTACTCATCATGGGACCCAACTTACTCTGCAGGGATGGGGCAGCCCGAGTCTCTGTCTATGCCTTGGGCCTCCCAGAATTCTGTCCTGGGGCCTGAGGCCACTCGTTCCCCTCACTCCCAGTCTGTCACTCCCAGAGGTTACTCTTGCTCAAAGACAGGCCCTACTCAAGACCAACCTTGACAATCCCGGCTGCAGTCTGGCCCCCTCTTATCTAGGTTAATCCATTTGTGTGTGTGTGTGTGTGTGTGTGTGTGGCACTGGGGCTTGAACTCACAACCTCATGCCTGCCAGGCAGGCACTTAAGCCCTGAGCCAAACTCCCAGCCCTATCTAGGTTAATCCTTAAGAGAACATCGAGACTGACCATGCACTACTGTGTGATCACACCAATCTTTCAGATATTTTCAAAACGCGTCTGCATTGCCCACCCATCAATCCTGTATCTCCAGGCCTTTTCCTCCCCACCTCTATTTTTTCCTCCTTCCTGCTCCCATTATTATTCTCATCACACTTGATAAACATAGCACGACTCCAGTGAGCCCTTTCCCCTCAACCAATCCACAGCATTGAGCTGTCCGCAGTTGATATCTCCTGTGTAATCCAGGCCCACAGACCTGCGGCCTTACACAGACCCTGGATCCTTTGCCCAGCAGACACCAGGCCTGGGAACCTAGCCAGAAGGAGCTGCGGAAATGGCCTGAGAGCTGTGGCTTCAACAGAAGGCAGTGGGGTCACTCAGTGGGGGAACCCCGGGCCCACCCGGCAGCAGTCATCCTTGCTGTATGTGCGAGGCTGTGTGTCCCAGCAGGGCACAGAGGTGCATGGGTGGGTGGGGAGGCTGTTGGGGGTCAGGAGTGGATCCCAGAGCAAGGAGGACCTGGGCTTCCTTTGGGCTGGTGGCCCTGTCTGGGGCCTGTCCTCAGGGTCTTCTGGAATAGTGTTCCCCATGGGACCCTCTGGGGACGAAGGGAGGGAGCTACGCCTGGAGTCCCTAAGGGTCACTGGGGTGCAACCTCCACGGGGGACTTGGGGCTATCATTTGGGCAGCCTGTTCTTTAGTGCTCTGCACTAAGGGGCTGAGACACAGCAGTGACCCCTCCACATGCCAGCTCCCATGATCAACAACAAGGGAAATGGTATCCTCTTTTCTGTGAGCCCCAACTTCCTCTCTTTACAAGTTCCAGATCATCTCTGAGGCACTTCCCATGATCCAGTGGACACAGTCCTGAGGGATTTGGGACAGTGTTGCAGGCACTTGTCCCAAAAGAATTCACAGGAGAGTCTCATTTGTCAGAGGAAGAATGTAGCTGAGTGTGGTGGTGCACATTCATACACCCAGGGCCAGGAGGCTGAGGCATGAGGATGACTGCAAGTTTCAGACCAGCATGGGCTACATAGCCAGTTCAAGGCCAGGCTGAACTACACAGTGAGATCTCATCTCAACAAAACTGATTAAAAAAGAAAAAAGGAAGGACCCTGTCTTCCATCCTGTTCAGAGTTGACCCAACCCACGTCCCACATCCCTCCCTCAGTTGGCTTCTAAGCAGCCTTCTCCAAGCTTTTGTGGCTGCTGGTGGGGGTGGGGGGGGTAAGGGGACTCACCACATCACGTGACGTGGTCTCTGGTCCCTGTGGCTCCTCTGCGTCCTGAGAGGTGGATGTGCTGGAGTCCATTGGGCTCACGGTAGCCTTGGACCAGGATTCACGGGTAGTATCCAGCTTCTCATCTAGGATCTTGGGGTCCAGGGTGGGCAGAGTCTTGCTGTTGTTGGGTGTTAAGAAGTTTTCTGGCCTCTGAGAAGATGCAGAGAAACTTTGACTCGGCCCTTTCTCTGTGCCTGTCAAAACCCCATGTCTTCCCTCCTTGTAGCTCAAAATGCCTGGTCTCCATCTACCTCTTGTTATCACCCCCACCCTGCCTCCAGCTTGTTTGCTGGGCTCCAGCCACACCATCCTGCTGCACCTCCAACAAGCCAAGTTCCTGCCTGCCTCAGGACCTTTGCATCTGCTGCTCTCCACCTGGAAGGACTTGTGGGACTTACATGCTGTCCTCATTGTTCAGACCTCTGCCCAGGTAACATTTTCTCCAAGAAGCCCTGCCCATGGAGATATAGACCCCTACTCTACTCGAAGTAACCCCACTCCCAGAGTGCTCTATTCATAGTGCCCCATTTTACTATGCTCACAGAACTTACTCTATAGGAAAATTAACTTTCAAAAAATGAGTTTACTTGCTAACCGCCAGCTCTCCCCCTACCCCTGCAATATCCAGACTACGATGTAGGTTTCCTGTAAGCTAGGACACTGTTTACCCCAAGGTCTGGCTCATGGTAGCTGCTCAACAAACATATATGGGTGCTCAATAAGTTTGTTGCCCAGGACCCCTTCCTCAGGAGAGTAACAGCTTCCAGAATCCCCTTACTCTGTAGATACCCTTTGCCATGTAGACTTGATTCCCTTTTGTCTCCTCTCATCCTTCAATCTTGTCCGAAATCCGATCATACTCAGACTCCTCCCCCACCCAGAAGCTTTCATGCCTCAGCCTACAGCTGCTTGCAGTTTTTCTGGGTTCTTCCAGTGTAGCAGCTGGGTGCTTGCTTTGGCAGCACATATACCAGTGTAGCAGCTGGCTACCTGTGCTTTCACGCTGTTCTTTAATCCCAGACTTCCTTGCTGTTTTTGGTTTTCTAACAAAACTTCAAGTTCCTGGGGTTTAGGGACACACCCATGCTTCCTTTGGAGAGAGGCAACTGAAAAGTTTGCTTGAGATCCATGGTTAATTCTAAAATCTTCCCACTGTTTGAAAAACCATGCATTTGCAGTGGTCTCAAAGGTGACTCAGTCCCACTTCCCATCAGCTGTTGGAACCCGTCCTTGGCCACATAGCACACATTATCCCACATCTAGAATGCTGTGCTGGATCGAGGACAGCAATAGGCATGGTGACAACCAGGACAGGTGTGCTCAGGGTTAGAGGCGCCCCAGTGTTTGACCCTGAACCACCAGAGAGTGAATGGGTGCAGCGGACCTCTCTTGAGCTGGCCATTTCTCTGCACATGTGAACTTGATGAATTGGGAGGACAAAAGTTCTTCACTTTACCACTGAGATCCTCTAAACAATTCTTTTACGTGCGCAGAAATTTGATGTTCAGAAATGGAGTCTGTTCAGGCTTGGGTCAGTAGAATAAGGGACAGGCAAATAAGAACAAGGAGTCATGCAGTCCAAGTTGGGTCCCCATTTCTTCCCCATCACATGGGGATGGAAATGAAGCAAAGAGAAGGCAGCTATGAAAAGGTGCTGGGAATGGGAAACCTTGGGTGCCCGAGGCTGACTTTGGCAGCCAACTACTACACATTCTAACCAAGACTCTTGGTGTATTTTGTCCAAGTGCAACAGGCCTGGCTCTTTCCTCCACTTATTTCTCCTGGTAGCTTCAGGTTAGAGGGGGTGGGATTTATTCAGAGACTTCCAAGGGTAGGAAGCCTTCTATCCCAGTTCAGCATGTGCATCACACAGGTTGGGTTTCCCATGTGTTTTAGACAGGAAACAGTACCACATTTGTCTCCTACTCAGAATTGCTGAATTCCAGACGGGGGCAGAGGGACAGCTATGAGATGCATGTTAGATGCATGGATGGATGGATGGATGGATGGATGAAGGAATGAAGGAAAGAATAACAAGCCAGGGCAAAGACTGCCTCCTCATTGACCAGGTGGCCCCTGAGGCCAGGGTGAGATGCTGATTCAGGACCTGTAATGACATTTCTCCTCATTTCCAGGCAGAAAGCCAATTTCAGTGCCCTGGATTTCATAGACTGCCATCTAATTCAGTTAGGGGAGGAAGTAGAAGTAATGAAATCATGGGAGTCCTCCAGAGGTGCCCCCATCAGTTCTGAAAGCAGGGACAATTGTCAAGGGAGTCCCCTCCCCCACACCCAGGCCCCCTGATGTCCACTCTGCATGGCTCCAGCAATTCAGTGACCCAGAGCTGATGTGTTTACTGAGCCTCTGGGCAGAGCTAGGTACTTGTCAAGTTCTTTCATGTAGAAGCCATGAAATTTTATCACAAAGCTGAATTAAAAATGAGACCAGCCTTTCAGTGCAGAGCAGTGCCTTTACCCCATCAGTTTCTGGAGGGCAGCGGGTACCTGAGGCAGCAGGAGGGGGAATCAGAGTGGCCATGGGTTTCACGTCTTTCTCCTCACCCAACCCAGTGTCTTCCTGCAGCCCTGCTAGGCTGAGGGGCTCTGCTCTGCTCTCCCTCATCACTGAATCTGGCCTGGCTTTCTCGGTGCTGTCACCTCCCACCCCAAGGGCCTCCTGGGCACATTTGCAGCCCCCATCCCATTCAAATTGCCAGAATCTGTCCTGGCTTGGGATTTGGAGGTGAGCTGGGTGGACCAATTTTCTGGAAGCATCTTTACACCTCCGAGCAGT
The DNA here is from genome assembly GCA_004363535.1 of Dasyprocta punctata. Classification (NCBI taxonomy): domain Eukaryota; kingdom Metazoa; phylum Chordata; class Mammalia; order Rodentia; family Dasyproctidae; genus Dasyprocta; species Dasyprocta punctata. Next base: position 32,419 of record RJWM01009882.1, on the reverse strand, counting down.
GTAGGTCCTGCAGGGGAGGCCAGAAGCAGTAGCTTTCATGTGTGAGGTGCCGGGCCCAAGTGGATCATGGAGCCACCTCCCACAGCACCCAGATTCTCCCAACAGTTCCCTTTCTTTAGAACTAGCATTGCCTCCCCTGGCTCTGCAGCTTCAGTTTACGCAAGTTTGGGGAAGGAGCTGACCTGAGACCACAGGCAGGGGTCAGGATGCTGGAGGATGAAGAGAGGGGGAGCACTGGAGATGAACCCTCCTAGATAATGCCCATCTTGTCTTGCTGCCCCTTTCTTCAGTGCGGTTGGGAGCAGAACACCCCCCCCCCCCAACTTGTTTACTTGCTTCTCTATTTGGCAGACTCTGCCTCACTTGCTGGGGCAGATTGGGCTGCCAAGTGGCCCCTGGCTCTATAGTTCCGTGGCTGCAGCACATCCTGCTCCATTAGGGCACTAATTGGAGGCTGAATTTGAAAGCTCAAAGCCATGCACAGCCATGCGCTAGCTCGGACTCAGTGCCCCGCCTGCCATTCCTTGTGCTGCTGCTGCTGCTTCCACACACGTGAGCACCGCGGTGGGGAGAAGGCGCCCCTTCCCTGAGCCTCCTGGCTCTCACTGTTGCTGGCAGAGACGGACAGATCAGGCCAATGGCATGCTAGGCTGGAAGCTTCTTAGGTCACCTCTCTGCCTCCTCCCCCTCGCATCCTCTGCCTCCTTCCTTCCTCCGCCAGCCCCTAGATCCCCGGTCATACAAAATGCAACAGCTTCAGCCTGCCCCGGCAATTAGGGAGCGGCCAGGCCACAGCTGCTGTCCTTGGTACTGAAAGTACCCGCCTTCCGGCCGGCCCGCCTCTCGCCCCGCCCTGAGCCTCCTAGCTGGAAAGCACAGGCTCTTAATTCAATTAGCTGGTCCTGAACCCTCCCCAGGGAACCCGGAGCGGAAACTGACAAATTCTGTTTAACAAAGACATTTGTCCCTCGCCCCGCCGGCTTTGGGTTCTGCACTCCTGTATCCTGCTCATTAGGTATCTAACAAAGTGCATCCCAAGAAATCTGCTTCCAATCGCTAGTAATTCAGGAGGCCTGATGCAATTTTCTCCCTGATAAGGGTGTCTCGCCCGCTGGCAAGCGCTGTAATGAGCCCTGTGCAGCGGCTCCCTGATCAGTCATTGCTTTGTCATTTCCTGTGGCCACAGTGGTAGGTTCTTATCTCTTCCGTGGTAGGCGAGGCTCGGACAATGGGATCCCTCAAGAGGACTGCATCCTCCCCTGCATACTGCAAGCTCATTTGTGGCACCTAGCATGGTCTTGCAGCCAAGAAGAGCCCAAGTGTTAATTCTCCATGGGACCATCATTTATTTCCTAGAAAAAGGTGTCAGAGGGTTAATCCAAGAGCAAGTTAGGGGGTCAGGAGAGGGGAACCACTGATAAAGATTTTGTCAGGGGTCTTAGGATTAAATAGAGCCTTGACTGTACCTCTGTGGATGAGCTACAGACTCTCGTTAGCCTGAAACCTGCTGTTTCTGTATCTAATCTTTATTTTCCTTTAGAGTCCCCTGAGTCACATCTACAGAGACTTTTGCAATCTCTAGGCCAGACCATACGCTACTGCTGCTTAAGGGCCTTCCTTAGCTTCCCATCACTTTTTGGTAAAGTCCAAACCCTATATCCTGGCACCCAGGCCCTCCACAATCTGGGCCCCATCTAAGTTCTAGTCTCACTGCCCACCAGAGTCCTCATATGTCTAGGGGTTCCAGACACTGCCATGCCACTGTCTTGTTACACATGCATTTTTGCCCAATGCACCTTTGCCAGTCAATTTCTAAGCCAGAGTAAGACAGTGCTGAAACCACACCTCCTGGTGGTGGTTAGTACACCAGTTTCAACCAGGACCCTCTTAGGAAGATGGGTGGTGATAATCTATTGGAGCACAAGCCAAGGACAGGTTAGGAACTAATCAATGGTTGATAACCTGGTTGGCTGAAGGCAGGTAAGTCTAGGCTGGGTGCAACCTGGCTTTGAGATGGGGACAACCCTAAGGCCATCCACCACTTTCTGAGAAATCTGGTCTGGAATCTTCTGACCCCTGTCTTCTTTCCTTCTCCCTTTTTCATTCTCACAATGATGCCTTGGGCCCATAAGGAGAGTAGAGCAGGGTGAATCCAAATGTCCCATATCCCAGCACCTGGACCTGTCTGTGTGGTCTCTGGAAGTGAGTAGCAGGATTACAGTCCCAGGCAGCACAGACTCCTGTGGTGAATGTGGATGAGATGAACCTGCTCCAGGCCTCTGGAATTCCTAGCAAGTGGAAGCAGCATAACTCTTGGAAGCAGGTCTTTAGTTCTCCATCTTCTCCATAGCCCCCAGTTCAGGGCAGGTTGCTACCCTGGGAACTTCAGCCCCTCTGACCTCTGAGAGGTCACTGTCTGTCTTTTTCCTATTTCTCCATTTTCTGAGAAATTTCTGGAGACCAAATGTGGGGCTGGGGATGTTTATCTCCAGCATTGGACAAGGGCTTCTGATGTCCTTATGGATGCAAAGCTGGTGGGCAGCTGTCAGGAGGGGCAGGTGCTGAGTGATGGATTAGCGGGGCTCCTATGTCCCCTCCCCCAGGAGACTGCCCTCATCTCTGATGAGTTCAGCACATTTGTCAGCAACTTATTATTATTTTATTTTAGGGGGGGAAGCAGTACTGGAGATTGAGCTCAGGGCTTTCTGCATGCTAGGCAAGCACTGTACCCTTGGTGAACTGTACTAAGACAGTGGTGGTGGGGCACTGTGCTGGACACTGACCCAGGTACCCTCATTCAATTTCCACTACATCCCTGGCTGTGTAGGGTGAGCATCCCTTTTGAAGACCAGGAAAGTGGGACTTAAGAGTTGCCAGGATAATGTGGGAGACACAGGATTCAAGCCCAGGTCTCAGCTTATGCATTGGGCATTGTGGCTCTGAAAGTATCCTGACTATATTGTAAACAAACCGGAGTTTGGAATGGGGTGTAGGTGGGACCCTGAGTGTGCTACATGACAGGGTCCAGACTGACCTCAACCCTAGAAGACAGGCCAGGATGATGAAGGTGAAATTCCACAGGGAAGAGAAATTCTGTTGGAGCTAAAACGCAGCAATAGAGGTGCAAGGTAGGACACGCAGCCTTCCCGATTTGCCAGAGCTAGACTCCTGCCTCAGTGCAATCCACCTTGGCAAGGACTGAGAACAAACCACAGCCACTGGCTGCACCAAAGTGAGAGTTTGTTTAGAGAAAGGGGGCAATGGTCCTGTTCTACCCGCCAGTGCTGATGGCATCCTACGACTTCTGGGGACTCCTTAAGAGGATTGTTGTCAAGAGGAGACAACCAGGAGGATAAGCATCAGTATGCAAGTATGACAAAAGGCACCGGAGGATGGGCCTAGATCAGGCCAAGGAGGACATAGAAGTTTGCAAACATCAGCAGGGCTGGCATGGGCATGGGAGCTGACCACTCTGGGGATACCAGCAAGGGGAAGGCAGACCAAGGCAAGGACGCCACACGGAGACAGGAGGAAGAGGCTTGCAAGGGCACTGTTTAGAGGCTGGGGAAGCTTTCCCAGGAGGTAGCAAGTTCCCTGTCATGAGAAGCAAGCAAGTACAGCAGGGTCCTGTGTGTGTGCCTTGGAACGAGAGTCCAGCTCTTTCTCAGGTAGCGTGCATGGGAGGAATTCATGATACCTAAGAGACTGTGGAAGCCATTGTTGTCCTCAAGACAGCACTACCTGGAGGGGTTCAGCACTGTGCAAAGCAGATAGGAACTCTGTAAAGTGGGACAATGAGCCCTGTCACACTGAGTAATCTGTGACTCAAGGCCCAGGCTGACCCTTCTCACCCATGCCTGTCCCCAGGTTCCTTTGGGTTGTATGAGATCTCCCAAGTGAACCTAGAACCTAAGATGGAGGGGACAGGGGCACTTGTGAGCTAGGGAAGGACACCTTGAACTTGATGCATGTGGCTTCCAAAAAATTCATCAAGAGTCATTGAAAGCCAGCATGATTCTGCCTGTTTTCCATCCTTCCCTCCTCCATCTACTAAATAGCCCCTTGTTCCCACTCTGGGCTGGTCCCCAAAGACAGCTTTGTAGAGAAGGCCCCAGGGCAGACTGCCCTTGGCCTGGGGAGGAGGTTAGACTAGACTGTGACAGTTGCCCTCTCACAGGGTGGCAGCAGGGGCCATCACCTCCTGTCCTTAGATGCACCCTGTTTGTGCCCCAAATCCAAGAAAATCAGTGGGGCTCAAGTCTTCCCAGTGTCTCCTGGGCATCAAAGAGGCTGTATCCTGTTCAGTGCCCTTGTACTGTCTGTGGACGAGGCATTAACCCCAAGTCCCCAAAGGGGAAAATGTGGCTGAGTGCTCAGATGTCCACCTGGGCCTTTCTCACTCCCAGAGAGCTACATTTCCAGGCAGGGGCAGACATGGACCCAGTAAGCACCTACTGTGTGCTTGCCAGCTCCACACCTCAGGGGTCAGCCTGGGAAAGCTGCCCAGGTTGCACCATACTTCAAAGAGGCTGGCTGCAAGCTGGAGGGCACCCAGGGTGCTGTGGGACCTAACGCTGGTTCATTAAAAGGAGCCAGGCTGCTTAGCCTGGAGAAGCAGAGCTCTCGGGGGAGCACAGCCTTCTCTTCAAAGAGAAAGAGCCCGATCCAAAGGGGAAGGGGGGAGACCAAGAGTCAACTCCTGGATGCATGTTGAGCAGCCAGAGGCTCATAGATCTTTGCACCCAAAGGGTCTCCGAGGCCAACCCCTCTGGCTGTGCAATGAGTTTTCTGTGCATGTGAGGATGTACATGCTTTTCTGGTTTTCGTGTGTCTGTGTGTACTTAAAGCAGATCACTCAGCAAATGCCCTCAAAGATGCCGCAGCAGAGGGTGGAAATGAACCCATCACCAGCAAGCCACCGGCGTGCACACATCCCAAACCAGAGGCCAGTCCCGCCTTCTCTGTTAGCTACTCTGCCCATGAACGTGCTTGCTGGCCGGTGCTGTGCTGAGATCTGCATAGGCTGAATGGGGATGCACTGCAGCCCCCCAGTGCAGAGCCTGGAGCCTGGGTAAAGGGAGGATGGGGAGGCAGCCTGCACTCAGCGTGAGGAGGTAGTGAGCTCCCTGTTGTGACACAGTGTGGGGAGAGGCCAGGATGACCACTTGGGGTGGATGTGGCCAAGGACCTGCCTATCTAGATGGGCTGTTGAAGAAAGCCCTGCGGTCTCTATTTGGAAACTGCACCACGTTCTTACTCCCAGAGCTCTGAGAGTGGCGATGTGGAAGCGGTGGATGTGAGAGGCTGTGCTCACCAACATCCAAGAAACTAGGACAGAAAGAGGCCGCACTGGGCTGTGCACACATGGCCTCCTCTCCTTGAGCATTTCCTCTCCAGATCCCCTCAGAGCATTGGCCTGACTTGAACTTATTAGCCACATGGACCAGGGGCCCCTGGAGCTAGAGCGTCCACAGCGCTCTGACAGCTCCAGGTGCCAGGCTGTGGCTCCTGAGACTTTAGGCAGTGTTTGTTTTAAAGGGTAGAAGACCCGATGGAAGAATTCTGGCCCTTGTTCTGCCGCTGCCTCCCCCTAGGCTGCAAGGTAGAGATGGAAACCAAGTATCTTCCTACAGGAAGGGGTAGGCTGTGAGTCAGGTGGGGCAACACTGTGCGAGGGGCCTGGTCCCTGTGTTACAGCAGCTTAGCTTGTGCCATTTCTCCGGGAGTCCAAATAGCCTCTGCAAAGACTTCCTTTTATGTTGTCACCTTATCATTAGCTGAATTCAGCTCAGGAATGTAGTAGTTCCTTGTCTGTCCCACATTCCCAGCTCTCTATCCATGTAAGCTTCATAAAGGAAGGGTCATTTTTTGTTCACTTGTTTTTTTGTTTGTTTGTTTTTGGTCTTGTTCAATGTAACATCCCTGGAACCCAGCAAGGTACTGCTACACATGTTTGTGGTTGCATGGGGGACAGTGATAGCGGACAGCAGTGGTGATGGGTAGTGGCAGGGGTGGGGGGTGGGCTTGAGACTTATCTGTAGGGCCACCTGGCCCTGGCATCAAATCTCAACACTCTTCTGCCACCCTTACAAAGAAGTTGCCAAAAGAGCGTAGACACTAGCAGAGAGCCAAGTCCAAACCTGGGCAAAGTGACCTTGACCACAAGGTGACCTTGAGGCAGTTGGATTCCATGGCCACTGGCCCCTCCTCCCATGCCAGTACACATGGCATAAATGGATTGGTTCTGGGTCTGCGAGAGCCTTCTGCGAGTTCACCCATGCTAGCATTTCGACTCAGGCCCCTAGTGGATCTAAGTGAGTCAATTATTGGCCAGTTCCTCGATCAAGAAGCAGTTCAGCTGCAAAGAGATTTAGCTTTCCTGTGCACCAATGTGGGTGTGAAACTGCCTGTCAGTTTACACACATATGTGAGCATGTGTATGTGCATCCTGCAGAGGTGTGTGCATATCCGTGCCTGTGACTATACCCACATAGATACTCAAATGTGACTGTGTTTATATGGGTGGAATCTGTGTGGATGAATTCTTGGCGGCTGGACCTGAATTTCCGCTAGTACTATTTTCCTAGTACACACCCAATCTTGATCTCTTTTCTTTTCCTTTCTTCTTGGAAATCCATTACTAAAAGGGTTTTTTTTTCCCCACCTCCAAGGGGAGGGGGACTGAGGGAAGGGGAAGCTAAAATCACAAGGCCCAGATCAAAACACTCAGCAGCTAAATGAATTCGGCAGCATTTTCCCGCATGACTTGGAGGGATAATTTAGTGAGGCCGCCAGCTGGAAGGAAAGGGATTAATTCTGCACTTAGCACAGTTCCAGTGAATAATTCATCATCAGAGACCTTTGTGCCAGCCTCTGGGCTATTGGGCCAGTGTCCTGCCCACCCTCCTGTTGCCTGCCTCTGCCCCCCAGCCCCTTGACCAGGGCGCCTGATGCCCCCCTTCAGCCCCAGGATGCTTGTGTCTGGGACAGAAGCAAGTAAGGGGATGGCAGTGGGTACTGGCAGATTCTAGACCCTGAGAAAGGCCCTGAAGGGCTCGGCTTCTACCTGGGAAGTTTGTAAGATTTTCCCTCAAGGACCTTGTTGCCCTCTTTGCTAGGGTCTAAAAGGGGAGTGACCTCCCCTTTTAGTGCCTTCTTGTGGCTGTGCCTGGTTTGGTGGTGGGGTGGTTATTAGAGCCTCTAACAACCTCTGTCCAACCCGGGTGCCACAGAAGACTGCCTGGATGGACAGCACAATGCTAAACACCCACAGCAGGGAGAGGCCTTGTCGGGGATGCTTCAGGCTGGTATCTTCCAGAGAGAGACCTCATCCCCGTGACATAGCACCCCATGTCCTTCATGGATAAGGTCCCTAATCCTGGGACATGTCATGCGTGGGACTACATCATGTCATGATGCCGCTGACCTTAAAGCTTGCAGATTATCCAGTAGCCTGACCTCATCTCAGCAGCTCCTTTAAAAGCAGTTTTTTCCCTGGTTGCTGATGGAAGAAGCCAGGATTTTCAAGCCAGTGTGAACTGGACCTGCCTGCTGGCATGAGATGCGGGGGCTGTGGTGAGAAGGAATGTGTGTGGTGCTGGGGAGACATCACTAGCCCAGGATCTGGGGTGTGGGTCCTGTAACCAGATCCTGCCAGCAACCCAGATGAGCTTGGAATCAGCCTCTTCCCTTAGATAGCCTCTGGGAAGGAAGGGACCCTGCCAGACTCTGGTACCCAACTAACTACCTGTTACAGAATTGTCAGCGAGTATGCAGGTGTGACTTGAAGCTGAGTTTGTCCTAGTTTATCCGTGTGGGTTATGGGCCCCATGGAAACAGGCCCAGCCTAGGCTGGATCAGGTCTAGGGGGTCCTTTGTTCTCAACTCTCCTCGATGTAACCCCAGCGTTTTCTCTGGCTTTCTGGAACCTCAGGTCACCTGCAGACATGTCTATCAAAAGCAGCTGTCATAAATCCCGGGCTCTAGTCTCTGAGCACAGCCAGCAGCTATGAAAGTGGCTGGAACTCATTGGAGGGTCACAGAGCCAGCATGCGTCAGCTGTGACCTCCCAGCCCACAGCCTTACCTCAGAGGAAAGCAGCTGGAAGGAGAGGTCCACCGTGGGTGCCTCACCATTGATGGTTTTCAGGGCGGTGTCCTGGGGGGAAAGGGAAGCAGTCAGGCTGAGTTGGCCAGGGTGGCTTCTGAACTCTGCTCCTCCCATAGTTCTGGGGCCCCAGGAAGTGTCTGGAGGGAGGGATGGGATGCCCAGAAGGGTGGAGGGAGTTGGGAGCTGGCCTCTGCCTCTGTTGCCCTCCCGACTTCCCTGACACTGCCCATCTCAGCTCCCCTGAAACCCTGACTGGCAGCTCCAGGTTCATCTCCTGGCATTTATTTATTGAGATCTGTTATGCCCGGAGACCAGGAGTACTTTAGGGGAAAAAAAATAGAAAGAGACATAGAGAACGATAACAGAATAACCATAGAAATAGAGAACAATAACAGGAACGATATTCACTGTTATTGAGCACTTATTCAAAATATTTTCTATACATATGTTTTTCCTAACAAAATCTCACAGCAACCATATGAGAAAAGTACTGTTACTATTAGCCCATTTTATAGACTTGGAAACTGAGGCCACGAGACTGTGAGTAATTTTTCTACAGTCATATGTGCTGGTAGGTGGTAAAACCAAAATGTGGGCCCAGAAGTCTGGCCCTAGAGCCTCAGCTCCTGACTCTTGTCATACACAGAGGCTGTGTCTGGGCATGTTGTTCTCATCTTACAGATGAGGACTCTGAGGTTCGAGGAGGTTAAGTCATGCATACCCAAGAGGACTGGGAAGGCCTGAATTTGGATGTAGGTCCGGTTCAAGGCCTGAGCTCTGCCCACTATCACGAAGGCGTCCCTGGGCTGCTTCTTTGGCTCTGTTCTTCAGCCCCAGAGGCAAGACTGGCTCTGGTGTTGGGGGCCCCTCGTGCTCACAGGAGTGCGCTCACCCGACAGGTGCCCTGGTCCGAGCTGCCTTGGGAGCCACATTCCCCTTGGGGTTGTATCAAGATGGAACAGGGGGGTGGGGGCAGGGTGGTGACACTGGGGTCTGACAGGGGACTCACAGTGATGGGAAGCCTCTCGACATGCAGCCCATTGGAGTCTTTCCCCATGAGCATGTTGCGGTAGAGCCGGCTCTTCAGCGGTAACACAGAGATGCCCAGGGGCTGGCTGAGGGTCCACGGTGCGCTGCCTTGTGCTGAAGGGAAGCACCAGCCGGGCTCAGGCCAAGGACCCTGCTGGGGGTCTTCAGGTGCCAGCCTCAGGTCCTACCTGGGCCCAGCTCTGACACTGACCTTCGCTCCCCCCCACCCCACTTCCTGCCTCCTGGCTCACACCTACATACCCATCCTCCTCTTCTTCCATTTTCAGGGCTTCATGAATCTACCCAGATTCTGTACCTCTGGGTATTTGTATGGTCCCCTTAGTCTCTGTCTTTTGGGGGATTCGGTTTGCAAGCGAGGCTTGAGCGGTGGTCCCTAAATCCCATCTCCTCACCCCTCCTCAGGCTCTGGGAGGTGACAGCTCAGAGGCTCCTCCCCTGCCCTCCTCTCTGAAGGCTGCTATAAAAGCGTGTGGTGTAGACTGGGAGCAGGAGTCCTGGCCGGTGCCCTGCAGCTTCCCCATGCACCAGAGGCCAGGCAGGCCCTCCTATCTTCATCCGGCCACCCTGACAGGGGAGAATGCCTTGGCACTTGGGAGCCTTTAACCTACCCCTGAGGAGACAGAAGCAGGAAGGTGCGAACACCGCATCCCAGATGTCTCCGGATAAATGGCGGCCCCAGCGCGGCAGCACAGGGCACTCACCTGAAGTAGAGGAGTAGTACTCCAGCACCAGGGCTGTGTCCTCTGAGAAGTTGGTGGCACCATCTCGGCCTTGGAAGAGGAAAGACTGGTTCCACACCGGCAGCTCCGGGGGTCCCCCAGGCTTGGATAGCTAGAAGGAGAGTTGGCAGCAGGCATGGGGCCACAGCTCCTCCCAACCCCAGGCATCTGTCTCTTTATACATGGAGCTTTGTCCCAATTGTAAAAGCAACACACACTGAATACCTTTTAGAAAACTCAGAAAAGTAAAAAGGAGAGCAAAACCCTTATAATCCTATAACAATGACAAACGTTCAAATCTGAGCATCTCTAGCTTTTTCTGTGCACATTTTGTGTATAGTTGTCATTCTAATAGTCTGCCTTTTTCATTTACCACCAAACCCTAGGCATATCCAGAGTCACAAGAAACTTCTGTTGCCCATGACTTTAGTAACTTCAAGATTTCCTGTCAGGTCCCAGGGCCCTGGTTTCTTTCTCCCTTCCAGTTTTTTTCCTGCCATAACACTTCACTGCACACCTTTTGCCATATACCTCTGTGTCCCAAATACCTAAACAACAGTTGGGTTAAAGGACATGACACACATTTTTCCTAAGTTTAGGCCAATGTTTGCAGGTGGTGGTACCATTAATGTGACATCAGACCTGAGCTCTGTTCTCATCACAACCCCTCTCTGTTCCACACAGGTTGCCAGGGCTCTCGGAGAAGGCTATGATAGGATGGCAGAAGCCAGAACCTTGGTGTATCTGGGGGGGGCAGCATCGGGCACCCTGAGAACTTGGTGGCGCACTGAACCAACACCTGGGCACACATATGGGGACGACAAAGATGATGCAGTGAAAAATTAACTACAGAGGCCATAGGAGATGTTTCCACGAGTGATCAGAAAAGCTGCCTTAGGCTGGGGTTATGGCTCAGCAACACAGTACCTGCCTGGCAAACATGAGATTGTGAATTTGATTCCAAAAGGTGGAGTTGCACCAAGCATGACGTGTGTGGAAGGTGCCTGGAATGAGGGGAGTCCTTGAGGAGACCCAGCATCTGCAGAGGCTGGGAGGTGAGGAGCAAGCTGGGTGTCAGCTCCCAACAGACAGCCCTGTGTGGTCCCTGCACAAACTCTCCATGCGGCTAGCTCACCCGAGTGCCCGTCAGGGGTTGTCAAAAACAGGGACAGCTGCTCCCACCTCCCACCACGCTGCAGGAGTCAGTCGTCGCTGGTAAAGGTCAGCACAAATGCGCCGCGGGCTCCAGGAGTTATTGATGCAAGATGGAGGACCGTAGGCAGGGAGCCACGCCCCCGCGGTGGCAGCGCCCTGATGCCTGTCGCACTAATGTGCCTGCTGTGGGCCTCCAAGGCTCAGCTGTGTCTGCCGCATCCCCAGGGAGACAGGTTGTGATCAGTGCAGGGCCTCCTGAACACTGGGGTAGTGGCTGGGGTGAGAGGCGTGTCCCCAAGACACTAGGCTGGTCCTGGGCTCTGTGGAGCATGGGAGTAGTCTTTCAGGACTGGTCCCCAGATCGTGTCCCCTGGGTGTCAGAGGGACATCCATATGGACTGGGCCAGCTGCCAGGCACAGGGGCACCAGGAGGGACCTGTGTGACTCAGCTCCCCGCTGCCCTGTTGCTTGGTATTAATGGATGCAAGCTGTCTGCTCTGGGACCTATTAATGTGCCTAAGTGGGGCCTAGAAACCAAGAGGTGGTGAGTGGCTGCCTGCCCAGTCACAGACAGTCCCTTCCCTGAGTGGCTTTCCAGGGTAAGTCCCCCAGGAAAGACCCTCTCAGACCTATATTTGGACAGGGAGGGTCAGTTCCTTCCCCAACTGCACGCAGGACTCAAGGTCAAATAACTGCGGAGTCTGATGTCGGGTTCTGCCGGAAGGTGCTGGTGGCTGATGTGTATGTGGGTGGGGGTTGGGTGAGGGTAGGCATTGCTGCAGATGCTAATGGGAAAGGCCACGCAGGCTGTGGAATTAAGGGATGTGATTAACCCTCAGCTGTGATTGTCAGAAAAGCCATTAACCCCCAGCCACTGAGACAGCCCTGCTTCCCTGGGGACAGAGCCTTCATTCCATGGGTGCATGACCCCTCCTCCTGTGCCCCTGGGCCACCCACACCCGCAGTCACCCAGCCTGCTATGCTCAGGGACAAGCAGGGGCATCAGAGAAGAGTAGCCATTGGCAGCTGGGGCTGGGGTGGTGCTTCAGAGCCAGGACCTTTCGGCTCTGGGGCTGGTTCTGCCTCAGCCTTGCTGTGTGACCACTCTTCTCTCTGGGACATGGGTGTCTCGCTGTCCAATGGGAAAGCACATCGTGTGGCACACCTGGAGACCCCGCTGAGAGGCTGAGAGTCATGATAGCTATTTTTGCTATTAAGGTAGAAATTCAGTTCTGCAAGTGCTGGCTGAGGGCTTCTCTATGACAGACATCTGTGGGGTATCGCAGGGCATGTGGGGAGTTAGAGCCAGATCCTGTCCCCACCAGAGCTTACCATCTTCAAGGGGACAGGGCTTACACGCACGCGCACACACACACACTCGCACACGCATACTCTCCTAGGACCCATGTTCAGGCCAAGCAAGTTGTAGCTGTGGCAGCCGGGATGTCTGAGGAGAAAACCCCACTCTGAGCCACGGGGCAGGGAGGTTCTGAGGGATGAGGTCACAGCAAGGATTAACAAGGCCATTCTGGGCTGGGCAAACAGCAGGGAAAAGGCCGGAAGTGAGAGAGGACACGAGGGTGTGAGCAGAAAGACCTCCAGCCAGGCTGGGGAATGTCTATGTGACCTGGAGCAGGGGCTGGGAGAATGGCAGGGACCTGGACCTGGGCAGGGCATGGCTTGGCTCCTTCTCAGGAGTCCATGGGGACAGAAAGAGCCCCATCAGAGCTTGGGGACCAACTGGCTGTGGGCTAAGACACGAGGTGATGGTGGTGGACACAACAGGTTCCTAGGAGGCAATGGAGCAGCCTGTTGGGTCCAGTCCTACCACGTACCTTAACTCATTAGTGTCCAATCATCAGTGATTGGCTCAGGGAGCACATATGACCCGGTTCTGGCCTATGAGGTGAGAGGGGAGGTCTACTGGGGGATCAGTGGGTAGGTTGGTTTCCTGTCTCCTGAAAATCTCACTTAGGAGGAGGCCAGCATGTCCACCTGCCTTTGGTCATATCTGCATGGGGTCCTGGGACATTTTGCCCCCTTGAGCTGTTGGCCAGCATTGGTGGCACTTTTTGGAGTGTTAGAAAGATTCCATGCCTTTGAGGACAACCGATCCTGGCAGCATCCTCTGTTGAGAGTAATTGTCATATGTGGCATTCAATATCCTTCATGTCTAGATCCACCCGAATTGGGGTTTCTGTTATTTGGAGCCAGATGTAATGAGGACAGTGGTGACACTGGCTGCAGGGAGTGTTTGGCACTAGGGCAGGTGTGGCTCCGAAGGGGACAGAGTCAAGCTAACTTGGCCTAGGCTTGTGTGCTTTGTGTATACTTTAAATTCTTTGAACAGCTCCATAACCTTGACTCAGTAGGTCCAGAGGACTAGAGCAGCTTGCAAAGCCCACATGGTTGGTCAGTCATAGAGCTGGGGTCAAACCCAGGTCTGCTGGACCCTGTAGCTCCTGCCTACCTGTTTTGGTAGGGTGGCAGCTAGCAGAAAGTCCCAGCACCCCAAGATGACAGAGAGAACAGGCTCTAGAAATTTCCTAGCCCAGTCCCCGTTCCTTCAGCTGTAGTGATGAGGGGATTGAAGCTCAGAGGGGTCATGGTAGGGGACGCGTGAGCTCTGAGTCCAGGGCTGCTGACAGGTGGGGGTCTCTGCCCACCCCCCACTTTCTGTCCCTGTTCTGTCTCTCCTGGCCCCTGGGCACCTCTGTGCAGGCTGTCAGTAGATTCTCAAACTGACCCAGCTTCGTTGTTGCTGGGTGATCTTCAACAAGTGTCCTGCTGCTACTGGGCCCCTGGCATTGGGAGAAGTCTCTGCAGTGAAGGGCACTTCCCCCACTCAGGCCAGTTAGGCAGCAAAGGCGAGGGGGCTAGGAGGGGGCCCCCTCATTAAAGCAGGCAGAGCCTCCTGCCTCTGGGACAGCCTGCTGATCGGTTCATAATTTTCTGGGCAAATGCAGGGGCATGTGTGAGATGACTCTGGGGAAATCAGGCCAAGGATTGGTTTGGGTTTGAAGCTTCTGTCCCCAGGGGGTCCCCCTTTGTCCTGCCCCTCCCCGTCACCATCACTCTTGCCTATGTCTGAGTCTTCTTCAAACGATTTTGTCTTGAAATGAAAGTTGGGACTCCAGAGGAGTATCTCGTTCTAGTTTTCTAGTGGCAGGGACAAGCACCGGTGGGCAGACAGCAGGAGGGACTTCCCAGAAACCCCCTGTCCTTCAAGGGCCCTAAAAATGTGGGGACCATCATGTAGGGGAAGATCCTACTGAAGTGTGGCTGTGGGAAGAGATCAGTCTGGACCTAGCCACGACTGGCCTGATGCCTCTCCAACATCTTCAAACCCTGCCCCTGTGTCCAACCCCGCCACATACCGTGCCTGGGTACCTGCAGCTGGCTCCGTGCCCTTGCTGTCCCCGACCGCCCTGGCCAACCCTCCCCCTACCAAAAAGTCAGCAGTGCTCTTCCTACCCAGCCCTGCTTCCTGTGCTCTGACTCATTTAAAAATTTTTATTGTGGTGAAATATGCACACTATGAAATTTACCATCTTAGCCATTTTAAGCGCACAGTTCAGTGGTGTTAATACATTCTTATTATTGTGCAATCACCAAAAAACATTTCTAGAACTTTCTCACCACCCCAGAGACTCTGGATTCATTACACAGTAATTCACCACCCTTCCTCCAGCCCCTAGGAACAATATTCTATTTTCTGTCTCAATGAGTAGATTGATTCTGTGTCCCCTTGAATGTGGAGTCAGGCAGTATGTGTCCTCTGCTGTCTCCTCTCCCCTGGCTTTTGCAGCTCTGAAGTCCCTGCTGGTTATTAGGTTAGCCATGACCTGGGCTGGTGTTCAATGTCCCACATGTGAGGGTCCTGTCTTTACCAGGCTGGGCAAGGGGCAAACCCAGCCCTGGATATGCAGCAGTATGGAGTAAACTCTTTTTCAAGTCACGTAAACCTGTGGCTCACAGGTGAACGGGTGAGGCTTAGGGTGAGTTACTAGACATGTGAGCTGGTGGTGACAAGGTGACTGGCGAAGGTCCTTACCTGTGGGCACCCATCCTGGCTGGCCTGGGGCACATCGAAGTTCAGCACTGATGAGACAGGCAAGGAGAGCGGGGTGATGGGCAGCCTCCTGGAGGCCGGGTCCTGGCTTGCCTGGGTGGCCCTGGGGAGGCAAGGAGACAGGGAAAGCTAGGTTCTCTCCAACCTGTGTCCAGCTGGCACCCGGGGCTCCCTTGGGGACTCTGGATTAGTGTGAGGGATGGGAGAGGGCACTGGCCACCTGGTTCAGGTTAGACCTTGGCATAGTGGGTGGACCTGGTCCTATGGTTGCTGACCAAGACTCAGAAGGGATCATCTGGGTTGGGAGATGGGCTGCAGCCCCCAGGTTCCCTTGTCTGGGACTTGCTGTGGCCTTGGCCACATCTGAACAGGTCGGCTTCCCCACCTGCAAAATGATTCTCACCTTCGGCCCTACCTCGTGGGAATCCTGGCCCAGGATGGAGGGGCATGGAGAGCCTTACGCGCGCATGTGCGGATGTGTGTGTATGTGTGTGCGCATGTGTGCTGGGCTCACTGGGCTGTGTATCAGGGCACCAGTCCTCTTCATTCTTCCAACAATAAAAAGGGGCCTCATAGGTCATTAAAACCCCTCAGGGATGCAGGTGAGTCAGGGCGTCCCCTTGGGCCAATAGGGGAAGTGACAGGGGGAAGACATCGGGGTGCTTGCTCAGAGCATCTGTCCACTGTGGGACTTCCCACTGTGGCCTGTGATGGCCAACATAGTGGGAACACCCTCCTGAGAACAGCGATCCAACTAACTCCAAAGGAGGCCAGAGAATGGGGGGTGGGGACAAACTGGGGCCAGGGAGACCTGTAAGAGGCGAGAGGGGGAACTTCTGCATGGAATTTCAAGATGACCTCAGGCTGCTGCCTCTGGGGACAGCCATCAACTGGCGCCCATAGCCCTAAACTAGAGCAGAGGAAAGGACTGTGGAGGTGATGGTGGTGAGATGGGAGGCAGGTCTGGAGGAGCAGTGGCATCTGGGCAGGGAGGGGTCCCCAGTCCTCCTCCCACAGAGTTCCCCACCCAGCTCTACAGGCCTGTGTGGCTCCATCCCCTCCCCACCTGCCTGGGAACCACCCTGGCTGCCCCTCTCCAGGGCCCTGAGGTTGCCTGGAGAAAGGAAGGCCTGGCCTGCTGTGGGAAGCTCGTGGGGCCTCAGATGGGCTATGGGGAACTTTGAAGGATCTTGGGGGCAGAGCAGGCTTCCAGGACCCCTGAAACCGGTCCTCTGTCCTCTGCCTCCCTCCCTCCTGGCCCACACCCACTTGGGCCCCACTCACTTAAACTCCCTGAGGCTGGGAACCACCCGGGCAATCACCACCATGGGGTTGGAGTTGTTGACCAGGGGCTCATTGACTCCCCTGAGAAAGACCTAGAGAAGACAAGAGGCAAGTGAGGCCCATGTGGCCCTGGCCTCCGCACATGGAGCCAGCCTGCCCGCCATCTCTCTTTTCCAGGGAGGCCAGCCCTGCCTCCAACCTCCAAACTGCTCTTCCCTGTCCTGGCTGCACCTGGTTCATGCAGGTCTAGTGTCTCCAACCATATTGAGTTTCCTGAGGTTAGAGGTCACACTCAGCATGCCCCCCAACCCCACTTCAGTGCCTGCTTACCCCAGGCTTCCCTGGCAAGGACCAATTTGGAAGGGAATCCCCAGGCTTCTCTCCAGGCTGGTCTCTGCCTCACACGCCCAATGATCTCAGTCCTCTGTCACCTCCTGGGCCTTCTTGCACCCTAGGCCTGACTGCCGTCTCCTCTCAGGGCTCCCAGTGGCAGGCAGCAAAGAAGCCAAGTTCCCAGGGAATGGTGGTGGCCAAAAGTATTGCCCCAACCCTCACTGTCACCTGCTCAGCCCAGCTGGACCAGAGGGAGAAGACAGGGGTTCTGGCCTTGCCTTCCTCCGCTGCCACCCCAGAAGTTCCTGATCCGGCCCCCAGCCCTCACCCCTCACCACTTCACCTTCATTTGGGCAGCTCTTACCATGTTAAAGACAGAGAAGTGTGGATCCCTGGGGTTGGGGAGAGGGGACAGCAATGACCTCAAGGAGGCCTGGGGTTGAGCTGGTCTTGGGGTTAGGGGTGCTAAGGGAGAAGAACATGAAGAGTAGGGGCTCTGGGCACAGTGAGGAAACACACAGGGGGTAGGAAAGAAGTAAAAAAAAAAAATCCCAGAGATAATACATTAAAAAAACAAAAAACGGAGGGCAGGAAGAGGCCTCAGCAGGTCCCGTGCTGCTGGTCACCTGGCATGTGCTTGCTCCATTCTGGATCTCAGTCTCCCAGTTTGTACCCTGAAGGTTTGGGCCAATCCCCAGGGTCCCCCTCACTCTGGTCTTCCCTGAAAGGAGAGGGCCCAGGAAGAGGCTCATGATGGATCTGCTCCCTGTCTTCCTTCCCTCAGCACTGTCCCCGGGCCCCCTCTGCCATGATCCCATTTGGCTGGTGTGAGCTGATCGATGTGTGACAGTCCCCAGGGCCTCAGTGGGTCTCCGAGGGTGGCATCACTGGAGGGCTGTCAGGCCCCATTGCTGACAAGGACTCCAGTAGGTGTAAGGTGGGGGGTGGTGGCTAGAAGGTATAGGGGCCACGTCATACCTGTCCTGTGCTGACTTGGTCAGGACAAGACAGCTGCCTGAGCATACCTGCTCATGACAGGTGAGAGACAAGCAAGCGCTCTCCCTGCACATGTGGTTCAAGTACACTGCCTGTCCTGCCAGAACTTGGAAGAGAAGGGTCAGATCAGCCACACTGGATAGGGCACCTGGGGCTGGGTCCTGTGGGTCATCTCCAGACCATGCTGGGTGTGGCCTGTCATCCACAGGCAGTGTGAAGGCTGCAGAGAAGGGGAGAGGGGCCAGGTCCCTGCACCATGGCTGCCTTGAGCATCAGCTGTTTCCCCCTCTTGAGGGCACTGGAAGGCCTGAGATGAAAGGTGATGGGTCTGGGATGGAGGCAAGGCTGGAGCTAGACCCAGGCCTAGCCTGGCTAATGGAAGAGGTTGCGTGACTAGTTGTTGAATGAATGAATGAATGAATGAGCTCTTGCATATCCAGTAGGCAGACTAGACAAACCTCAGGAAGAATCAGAGACGCCCTGAGTTTTTGCATGGGGTCAGGGGTCTCTATGCCAGGAGGAAGAACAGGATTAAAATCAGCCAGCGGCTATGGCTCCAGGTGGGGAGTGCAGGGTTCTCCCCACTTCCATGAGATGAAGGGAGTCAAAGGCTGTGGAAGGCTCTGGTCCTGGCCCTCCCTGCAGCACAGAGTGTGTGTCTGTAGCCACGGGCAACAGGGGGCATCTGTCTTATCCCGCATCACAGCGTTCCTCACCAGCTACTCTGGCTATTTTGGGAACTTCTGGCTTCTTTTGCTTGTCTTGATTTCTTTCCTGGATGCACCTGCCAGAGCTGGCTGCAGGCAGAGCCCATGGATCTTCCCACCCCATGTGCCACCCCAGAGGCCCAACCCTGGTACCTCCAAAGCCGTGTGGTCACAGCCGATGTAGCGGGGGATGAAGCTGCCCTTCCGAACGATGGTCGCATACAGCTGGGTCTTGTCAGTGGCTTTGTTGTCAGCCTCAGACTGGATGGGATAGGGACACAGTGGAGGAAGAAGACGCACAAGAAGGAGCATGTCTGAGGGGCAGAGCTTGGCCATAAATCCAGCCCTCTGTAGCCATCACTTGGCATTACTCCACCGGGGCTCTGAATGATAATTAAAGCTCATGGTCCCCACGAGCCCTTCCAAGGAGATCAATATAATAAATCTCCCTTTTCCATCTGACTATTTCATCACCCTTGCAGGGCCACCCAAGCCTGCTGTCTGGGTGAAGAGGTGATAACGAGGCTGGGGTGTAAAGGGACGGAGAGGAGGGGCCCGGCAGATGCTCCTGGAACTGCAGCTCCAGGCTTGAGTCTCCAGGCATCACGCATCTCCAGGTCTTTGTTTCCTGCCTGTCCCTGGTGCCTTCTCCTAGAGCCTTGGGGTCCCTTTGGGGCCTAGGGGAGGTGGAGACCCTGGGGCCATGGTCAGAGAGTTGCTTGGTGGGAAGGTCAGTGCCGGGGCCTGGAGGAGAGGGTAAGGAGGGAATGAACCGAACTGAGCAGCTTCCATAATCCAGGAACTCTGGACCTCTCTGCAGAACCCTCCAGATGACCTTGCCAGGAGGGCTGTGTGGCAGCTTTGCCCGTGAGAGATGGGGGCCTGGTACTAAGCAGCATCCTGTGAGCATCCAGTTGGTGAGTGGCAGGCATGCGACAGGAACCCAGAGAATCTGTCCTTATTTTTTTACTGCAGACCACTCCAGGAGTCTGCAATGCATGGGGGCAGTGGTGCTGCTCATTTATGGCCCAGTGTGTGACACATTGTAGGTGCTTAATTAGCACTGAGCAATGAGAGACTGAGTCCTCTTCTCCACCAATCAGTGCTGAGCAGGGAGCAGAAAAACTAACCTGGGTCAAGGACTCAGAGGCTTCCTGTTTCAGCTGGAGCTGTCCCCGAGGGCTGCATCCCAGGGAAAGCTTAAGCCCCTGGCCTTCCTGCCAACATGGCAGGTGGAGACAACACAGAGCCAGCATGACATGGGCTCATCCTCAGCTGCCACTCAGAGGGCTCGTCTCCCAGAGTTGCAATCCCACAGGGCGAATGTGACTGACACTGAGGATTAGGGAGGTGTGTGAAATGTGTTGCTCAGGCCTGGAACACAGTAGAACTTTGCAAATACTCATTCATTGGTGTATTCACTCAATGCAGTAGTTGTTTTATGCAAATTGGGTTGCTTTATAGAGATGAATGTGGTGAACTCCAAATTCCTTTTTGTTTTTTTGGTTTGTTTGTTTTTTGAGACAAGGTTTCACTGTGCAGTTCAGGCTGGCCTTGAACACACTATGTAGCCCAGGCTCACCTCAAACTCACTGCCATTCTCCTGCCTTACCCTCCTGAGTGCTGGGATTACAGGTGCGCACCACCATATCAGGGACAGAGAATTCCAAATTCTTGTGGACATCATTTCTCTCAGGGGCTATGAGTCCTATGTAGTCCCAGACTTGTCTTGCTATGGGGTGAGCATGGGAATGACAAACTTGCTTTTGGGGAATTTTCAGGGGGTATCAAAATGATCCTCACCAATTCTTCCAGGGCTTTGACTCACCTTGCCCAACTCAAAGTGGTAGGGGTGGAAGACACGCAAGTACTTGACAGGGATCTCATAAGACAAGAGCTCCTCTTTCTTTTTGTTGTCCACCACCTTGAGGACCACGTCTGGAAAGAGGGAAGGAGCGCAGGGTCAGGAAAGGGCCAGACATCTTCTCTCCCACCCAGGATAGGCAGGGAGAGGTGAGGGACATTGCTGAGCACAGAGGACATGGGCCACATACAGGAATCAGCACGTTTGCCCCTTGTGGATGTGCACCGCCTGAGTCCCTGCACAGGGCAACGCTCCATGGAAGGTGATGTGAGGGCACAAAATATAATTTTTCCCTGTAGTCAAAAAACCTCCAGCCCAGGACTGCAACACAGACCTGAGCCCAGCTCCTGAGGGTGATAGGCATACACGCACCTGGACACACAGGTGAGCAGGGACAGTACCCTCTGCAGGGGAAAGGTCCCTTCTGCTGGTCACAAATACTCCCACCAGCTTTGAGGTAGGACTGGAGGGGTTATCTTCCCATGTTATGGGTGGGAAGACTGAGGCTCGGTCAGGAAAAGTGATCTGCCTAAGAAATCCTTCAATGCAGCTGTCAACCAAGGTCTACTCCAAGACAGTCTCTGTGCCAGGAATAACACTTTCCCAGAAGATCGCTTTTTCCCTCCCAATGGCATGAACTTTAAGGTGAACTCCAATGACCTGGACATGATCCTGTAGTTCCACTTAGTGAGCATCTGCTCTGTGCCAGTCATGGGGATGGCACACGTTAGCCATGCCCTTTAGGGTGGGTGTCACCATCTCTTTTTGTGATATGGGCATTGAGCACAGAGGGGTTTTAAAACTGGGCTGAACTAGCCTGCCTTCCTGGTGAGTGGCACGACTGGCACAGACTCCAGGAAGAGAAAGATCTGTGCCTCTTGTGTGCTTACTGGCATGCGGGCTGAGAATCAAGACCTCCCCCCAACTAAATGCTTGTATTGTTTGGTTGATTTTGCAGGCCTGGGGCCGGCAGTTTGAGCATCTCTTGGGAGGACGACGGTATGCAATGTAGCATATATGGGGGATTCCCTTCTGTCTTGTCTTTGAGGCCCAATATTGTTCTCATTGTTTTGCTTTATTCTGATTAAATTTTTTTGCTTTAATTCATATTCTGTTTTGATTGGTTTTATTCTGTTTTGTTTTTTGTTTGATTTTACTATACCTGATGGAATGGTCAACTATTGTGAAGATAACAAGATACACTATAGTAGTATTGTTTTCCTAGTATCTTGCTTTGAAGTTCTATACCAGTTCTACTGCTTTGTTTTGACTGACTTTGTTCTGTTATGTTTTGTTGGATTTTACTATCTTTAAAATAAAATTAAAAAAAGAAAAAGAAAATAAAACTGGGTTGATACCACACAGCTCAGAAATGGATGATGGAAGAGGCTGAGTTTGGTAAATTTTGAGGCAACTTTCTATTCTTGAAAAATCTGATTTGAGAAGGAAGACAAGAGGAAGAAGAAAAGGAAAGGATAGAGGAGGGAGATGGAGGAAGGAGGAGGGAAAAGATCTAGACGAGGATGGGGGGAAGGTGGACAGGGGGCATGTGCCTGCAGGACACCCTTGGGAACCCCTCCTCCGTGGAGAACCACGTTTCAGCACTAGGGACAGCGGCTGACCCAGAAGGCCGGCTGACCGGAAGCCTAGGGCTGAACCCATGCGTGGCAGCATCTGGGCCCCTTGGAGCTGGTGAGTCTTTTGGAGGTGGAGGTGGAGAAGGAAGTCGGGGGCTTTACTAACATTCTCCCTCTGTCGCTTCCCCACAGCCACCCTGAACTCACGGAGAAAGAAAGATACTTGCCAAGAGCTGACTATGGGGTCCATGCTCCAAGGGAAGAGGGGAAAGAGGCACTAAAACGTCTTGAGATTGACTTTAAGAAAGTAGAGCAAGGCAGGGAATTTGAATTCAGTAGACCTGGGCTCTAGGACCAAGACTAATGTGCTCTGTGACCCTTAACTCTCTGAGCCTCATGTACCTGCTCTGCAAAATGTTAATATTTTAAGCAAACAAACCAGAGAAGAAACTCTGTCTCCCCTCTAAGACTGTTGGGGGAGGAGAGTGTGTTTCAAGCGAGATCCTCCTGAGTCGGTCACCATTTCCCTCTTTGTTAATAATTCGCAGCTCTCCATACACTCACCCAGCCCTAAGCAGACACAGGAAAACCAGTTGGGGCCCAGTGCTCCTGGCCAAGGCTCCAGTAGCTGTGAGGCTGCAGCCCTGCAGGTCCACTCACCATGGGCCCCGGGCTGAATCTGATTGGGATTTGCTGAGGCCAAGCAGGAGGGCACTGCTCCGTGTCCCCCCAGCCCCCAGCAGAGAGCTGTGACAGGGGGACGATGGCCACCCCTCCTGCTCCTGTCTGCGCACTGCACACACGCTTCATCAGCTTCCTCTCCGGGCATTGTGCCCTTCTGGCCCCCTGCTGCTCCCTTTGTGCGGCCAACAAGCCATTACTGCTGCTGCCTGCTTTGGCCCTGACCCAGGGTCTGCAGCACCCCTTTGCTTTTCATTAACACATCCTCATGCTACCTCCCACCCTCCCCCGCCTCTTGGCCCGGCCCCCATTCCCCACCCCCTCCACAGGCGTCACCACAGCAACTGGTTCCCACCAGGTTTCAACAAGCTACTCGGATCTGCAGAGGTGTCTGCCAACATCCCCTGCCTGCCCATGTGGCCTCCCAATGCTCCCATCCCTCCCACAGTTGTCCTGTCCTCTCTGTGCTGCACAGATGGGCCCCCAGGGCTGCTGACTTCATCCCATCCGTTTCCCCTCCCCCCAGATGTCCACAGCTCCTAACTTCCTGCATGCACACACACATATACACACTCATGGAATGCCACATGCGCACACACAACACGGCAGCCAGATACACGTATGCACACATGCAAGACACATAGACATGCGTGCCTACAGGCAGAGAGAAAACATGCATCCACACAGACAGTAATGTTCACATGAACACGGGCCAGCATGCAGGCATTCACAGAGACACACACACAGAAGCCTCCATGAAATCCTAGGCCAATCTGTCCTCCTCTTTTGTATCTTCTCAAACCATCTCCACAGCTCCACCTATCTCTTTACAGCCAGGAAAACCAATTCTCTGCCTTGACCTAGAACCGGACTCCTCCCCTTTATGAAGGCCCTCCCTCCCTGTTCCCTCTCCATCCCAGTCTCAGGCAGGCAGCTGGTTTGTTCTTTGTGAAGGGAACAAGGAGTTCTGGCCCTACAAGATTCCAAAGAGAGAGGAGAAGCTTGTCCTTTCCGGGAGCAGACCTGCAAGAAGACAATGGAGGGGGTTCTAACTAGATGAGGCCAGGGACCTGCCTGGCACCTCTGGTTTGGGCTGCCAGTGCCAGAGGCAGTGCCCTCCAGCAGCCCTGGCACCAGCCAGGCAGTTCTCCCAGGTGCCAGCCCTGGCTCTCCCCTGAGAGTGGACATCAGGTGGGCTTGCAGTGTGGAACACAATTGTGCACATCCAGAAGGTACCTGGAGGCTCCTTCTGAGACCCCAGAGGTCGAAGCGAGGATAAGGATTCTAGCAAAAATTAAGAAACCACAGCTGCTCATGGTAGCGCATGCCTACTTAAAGAGGCTGAGGCATGCAAATTGCAAGTTCAAGGCCAGCCTGGGCAACTTATGGAGACTGTTTAGAAATAAAATTTTTAAAAAGGGTGTGTTCAGCTGGGCGTGGTGGCGCACGCCTTTAATCCCAGCACTCGGGAGGCTGAGGTAGGTGGAGCGTTGTGAGTTCGAGGCCCGCGAGCGCAAGGCTGGCCTGAGCTACATAGTGTGACCCTGCCTCAAAAAACCAGGGCTGGGAGTTTGGCTCAATGGTTTAAGCGCCTGCCCTGGCAGGCGTGAGGCTATGAGTTCGATCCCCGGTGCCGCAAAAAAAAATAAATAAATAAAAATAAATAAATAAATAAAAAGGGTGTGTTCCTTCCCCATTACTAAAACAAACCAGGAGAACCCATCAAGACTCAAATGGAAGCAACTAGAACCTTAGGGTGCTGGTGAGAAGACACAGTGCCGAGCCCTGGGCCCTCTGCTTTCTGAGAACTTGTCCTTCAGTCAGTTATCAAAGCCCCTGAAGCAGAGTCCTCCTCTATGAGGGTAGCGTGGCTTCTCCCGGGAGGTAGTGATACCAATGACAAATGCAGGGGACATGCCAGAAAGCCATAAAGTGCCATTTCAGGGGAGACAGCAGTAATAACAACCCTGAAAATAATAACATCGACCATAAAAAGCAAAAAAAAAGATAAGTGTGCATTGTCTGGCAAATTCATTTATGTGGAACAAGTCATTTTTGGAGCAAGCCGGAGACATGAGGCGTGACGGTATTATGATTTGTTTTTTGAGTGCTTTTAACTGTACTGAGGGGCGGGGGTGGAGTGGGGGTAGGGGGTGTTCAGGTGGCTTCCAGCTGAGCAGAGAGGAAGGCTGCTCGTGCCTCGCACAGCTGGCAGGTCCTGGTTGCAGCCCCTCACGCACACGCCCCGGCCCCCCAGTCCCGGCCTCACCTTCTCGCCCTGCCTGCTCCGCAGGGATCTCCACTTGCACTGTGTCCCCCCAGATGGGGTTTCGGGTGGGCTCCGAGGTCACAGAGGTGACTGCCTTGGAGCTCTGCTTGTCGTCTTTCTCAGCTGTGGTCTTCCTGGGGAGGGAGTGGAGGGGCGAGTGTGAGGAGGCATCTTGCTTATTCCACTACCCATAAATCTGAGTGACACCCATGTCATCCTTGGCCCAGGGGACACAGGCCTTTCCCCTCAACTGTCCTGCCTGCCTGGTGACCGCACTGTCTTGCTGGCCATAGCTGAGGTTCTGTTGACCCAGGTCCAGGTCGGGGGTGGCCAGATGCCATGCCTGTCTGGGCAGGGTCGGGGGCTCCCAGCAGATCCCTGTATGTGTGGACCCCGTCCTGACCTGGCCCCTCCTCCAGGCTGGTTTTGTGGATGAGTGGAGTGTAGATGAGTGAATTTGCGATGCCCACCCAGCCCGCTGAACTTGTCTCTTGGTGTTCAATTCCCTAAGCATCTGGCCCACACTCCCAGACTGGCCCAGCAGCTGCAGCTGGGGCTCCTTCAGGAAAGCACACTGCTCTCCTGTGGTGCCCACTGGGTGCCTGGCCCCTGACTGGGCACTCATAGCTGGGCACAGGGGCAGAAGCGAGTGTTTACAGGTGAGGTGGGAGCTTGGCCCTTTACACCCCCATACAGCCTGCAGGAACCTGGGATATGTTCCCCAAAATCCAGAGCCACCAGGCTCTGGAGTTAGAGGCTGAGTTTTCCCCTGTGTCACTCACAGCACCTGGCCTGGGCCTCTGTCAGAGGTTGGTTGTGAGCATCATCGCAAGGAACAAGAACCTGTCACTCCTGGGAAACGGGTGGCCCATCTGTGTGATTCACCTGGGTGGTACGAGTCAACTGCGGCTTTCCCCAAAGGGAAGGAAGCAAGCACTGAGGGGCTAGGGCTGAAGGGGTGCATCTCCCAGAGAGCCTGAGCCCCTGCACGCGAGGACTTCAGGCCCTGCAGACCTGCGTGTGCTCCCGACACCGGCAGATGCCCGTGTGGGTCAGCGGTGGGGGCTGTGAGTCTGGAGAGGGGGGCACATGAGACCTGGCGAGGCGTCAGGGCCCGGCCCACCCATCTCCCCCCACCCCACCCCACCCCTTCCTCCTGGCCCTGTGACCTTGACCGAGGCTGCAATACACACCCTCCTCATGCCACCCTGAGCCAAGTCAACGACCTCAGGGCTCTCGGGGGCCCCCTCCTGTCACAGGCCGCCACTGCCCTCGCGGTGCCAGTGTACTGTGCCTCCCTGCCAGGGACCTGCATGTGGCAGCAGCAGCAGTAGACAGGTGGAAGAGCCAGGTATGTGAAGAGGAAGGCAGCCATCTACACTCCAAATGTTCCAAAACCCACTTCTGGGTGGACTCATCTTGGTGGGATCTTCAAGTGGGGCTCTGCATGCCCAGAGAAGACAGTACCGAAGGCGTGAAGTGGGGAGAAAATTCAGGCTGGACCCTGAGCCGTACTTGCTAACCAAACTCTGCCCTCCTGATGTCTGTGCCCCTGGTCCCCTACCCTTCGCCACATGACTCTGTGTGTGTGTCTGGGCCGGTGGGATGAATTCCAGTTGCTAACACATGGGAAGAGCTACGGACCCAGGCCAAGGGCTAATTCCCTCAGGACTACAAAGAGTTAAGATTTCCCCTTCCCGGCCCTGACAGAGGTCTGCAGGGCTGGGTGAGGGAGATGGAGCTGGGTGGGAGGGGAGGCCCCAGGGAGGAGAGGCTTTTAGCAGGTGGAGGAAGCTGTCAGGGCAATGGCTTTTCCTGGCATTGCTGACTCCTCTGGGCCTGGATGTGATTCTAGCAACAAGAGAGAAAGGGGGCCTCTGCTCACAGAATAGGCCAGTCCCCCCGCCCCCACTGCCAGCTGGGGATGGGGCTGAGTTCTACTCCCTCCCCATCCCCCGCCCCAGGGCCTGTCCAACACCCCATCCCTGCAGGCTGTCTGTAAGGACAGAAACGTCCCCTCCCTGACCCCGAGGCTCTGCCCTGGCTTTGCAGCCTGGCGCCAGGCAGGCAGGAGCAGGAGGTGCTGACGGTGGTGCCTGCTGTCTCGGGCTCAGACTTAATCCAGCTGCAGCAGGCTGGGACTGAGGGCGGCGTCAGAGGCAGGGTGTGGGTATCCTGGGCCCCGGCGGCTGGGTACAGGAGAATGTAACCCCAGGGCTCGGGTGTGTGCGTGTGTGTATTTGATAAATGCCAGGCCCAAGCTTCTGGTCCCTGGGGCCCCACCCCAGCAGGGGAGAGGGGCCAGGCCCAAGTACAGCTGGGAGTGGGAAGGAAGAGAACTTAGTTTTGTGTCTGCAAGGTCACAGCTAAGAGAAAGTGGGTAGTCTGGTTCCCTGGGGCTGTGGCTGTGAGTGGAGGAAAAGCACAGGACACTGATGGACAGAGAGGGGGCTTGTGAGCCTGCACACTGCCCTTGAAGGGCTCTGGGCCACGCCAGGCCCTGTGCAGGCTTGTGGTCCTCTATTTACCCCTGAGCCTGCTCCCCACCTAGCCCACCTGTCCCCTTGGCCTCCTCCTGTCCTCAGATCATCAAGTGACAGTGAAGGTCTGACCTCTTTCTAGGCAGAGCTTTGGAAGCCCAGGACACAGGTGACATAGCTTGTCTTGGGTGCCAACCTCAGAGAACAGAAAGGGAAAGGTCAAAATTCAGGTCTGCTCTGGCTGGGCTGGGGAGGCTCTCAGAAGGATGGGAAAGATCAGAGGGAGTTTCCCAGAAGCCCCTGGGAAGGAAACAGCTAGGTAGGTGCTGAGTGAGATGTTGAAGGGCAGACCCTTAGGTGGATGGGCATTGGGACAAGAAGTCTTATGACCCTTTGATGTGGTCCACCAGCTCAGCTGGGCAACTTGGAGGGAGATGGGAGAACAGGTTCAGGCTGAGTTCTTTGAGCTAGCTATCCTGAGAAGGCAGGGTCATTTCCCTCTTCGGTATCCTCTGAGCCATGAGAACAGCCTTCCCATCCTCCAGAGTCCATGAGGAGCCGGGTTCTGAGGTCACAGGCCTCCCTATATCCTCGGAAAGCACCAAAAACCTAATGAACTCTTGCCTGATCCCAGAGCCCAGCCTTAGGCATCAGGGACGGGAGTTGGAGAGGTGACCTCTGCAGAGGGCCATCGAAAGGTGTCAGACACTGAATTCCTGTGTCTGAGCCGGCCTAGCTGGACTGGAGAGGGAGGGCTCCCGGGAGGAGGCCAGGCTCACAGAGAAGTGGAGGAGGGCTCCCCCTGTGGAGGACACAGCCTGAGCCTGGGGGAGGCTGAGACCTGGCTCCTGGACAGTTATGATCATGGGAGGGAGGGATGGGCTGGCTGACCCAGTTTCCATGGGGTGTGGTAGCCTGGAGAGTTCCCTCTCCAGCCCTCTCCTTTTCCAAGGCACCCCCAGTGTCCCAGAGGTCAAGCAGGCAAGAGGGCAAAGCCTCCCACCTCCATGCTTGGCCAAACCCCTGGGAACGCTGGGCAAGATGTACCCAAAGGATCTTCCAACAGGAGAGGGGTTGAGGTTTGAAGCAGTCTGGCCTAAGGCCTCCTCCTTATGCCTCTTCCATTCTCCCACAGTCGAGGCCCCCACAGCAAGGTCTCCAAGGAGAGTGGTTGGTTCTGAGTCTCTGGAGGCCACACTTAGGGCATGAACTGGGCAATGCTCTTAGCAAAGCAGTGGGCTCTCATTCTGAGTTCTATTTATTAATTGGACTCTAATGAATCATCACTGATTGCTGAGGGTGCTACAAGCCTCAAGGGGACCCCAATTTACAGACTAACTGACTCAGGATCGAGAGAGTATAAGCTGGAGGCCAGCAGCTACGGTCAGTTCAGTCCCGACAGTAGGGGCCTGGACTCCTGATTGGCTCTGTAAATAGGAAAGGGCACATTCCAGGGAGCTCTGAGATTCCAGGGAGCTCTGAGATTCCAAGGAATTCTCTGGTCAAGCCAAAGGTCTCTGAAAAACAGGACTGCTTTCCCCCTGCCCACACTGCATCTGGGTTGTCCAGGTGTTCCTGGGGGGGCCCTTTCATGGGCAGCATGAACCCCTCACCCCACTCTCAGGACTCAGGGAGGCAGGGGAGCCTCCCCAGGTGACCCAGAAGAGAACCCTGTGAAATGAGACTCAAGATCCCATATGTTGGGGATTTTTTGTCAAATCTACTTTTTCTGGAAGGGGATTTTATTGTTTTCCAAAGATATTTCTTTCTCTGTTTGAGGCTGGGACAGTGAAGGGCTTTACTCGGGTCTATCCTGTGTCACAGCTGGTGAAGGTTCCAGAGCAAGAGGGAGGAGGGACCCCTGGGGGTCAGCCCTGAAGCCCGTGGAGCGGAGTGACAGTGCCTTCATAAGAGAAGGCCTGGAGGGTCTGGGTGTGACTTGGGTCCTCATAAGGCATTTGTCACACTGAGCACCCACTCTGCCAAGTGTCCTCTTTCTCAGGCTCGGCTACCTGGGAAGTCAGTGAGCCACCGGGAAGGAAATGGTCTTGCTCACCTACCCTGCTCTCCCATGCCTGTTGTCTTGGTCCCCATCTTCCCCATCGTAACACCCATAGCCTGTCCCATTACCCAGGCCAGTCGTGTTAGTGCTTGGGCTCCTGAGTCGTGGGTTCAAATCCTGACACCTGGCTCTGCTATTACCCATAGGAGGCTCATTAGACATCCTTGAGCTCAGCTCCTCCCTGATCATGATGCACTGTGTATCTCCAGGGGAGGGAATCAGCAGAGGCAGTTCTGGAAGTAAGAAGAGGGGTCCTCCAGCCATGCCAGCCAGATGTGGTGCCACTTGCCTGTTATCCCAGCACTTGGGAGGCTGAGGCAGGAGGATTGTGAGTTCAAGACCAGACTGGACTATATAATGAGAACTTGTCTCAAAATGTTAAAAAAGAGGAGGAAGAGACTGGTTCTGGTTTATATTGAGAATGTCTCCCAAAGGCCTGGTGCACTCATAGGTAGGGCTTTTGGATCTAATCATGGGGTGATGACATACAGTTGACTTCTTGTTAGGAGGTGGACTCACTGGAGGTGTGGCCTGGAGGGGTTTACCTCCCTCTTTGGTTCCTCCCTTCTCTCAGCTTCCTATCCAACCAACTGTGGGCAGCTTTTCCTTCACCCAGACCCTTCCACCATGCTATCCTGCCATGGACTGAAACTGTGAGCTGACATAACCCTCCCCTCCCCCACACTGCAGGGGTCGGTGCTGTGTCTCAGTGATGAGGACATGGGCTTACTCATGTGAGTAGTGAGGACACAGCCACGGGAGGCTCAGAGGGAAAGACAATTGAGGGACCACTGCTGTCTGGCCTGCGTGTAAAAACTGATATCTGGATTTTGGTCTTGTCTCAAAAAACAGAACAGGCAAGCAAAGCCCCCTTCCTCCGGGTCAGAAATTAGGAGGAAGAACCCTGGGGCTGCTCCTCGTCAGGAGCCAGGCGGTCTGGTTTGCCAGTGTCTTCTACTCTGGGTGGCATCATGGGAAACACCAGGGCAGCAGAGCTCAGTTGGGCCCCAGGTCCCAGTCCCTGCCAGTGGCCTCCCTTGCCTTCCCCAGATACCGGCTGTGTGGCGTCTGTGAAGCCCACAGGGGCCAGGCCAGGGCAGAGAGAAGCCAGGCCAAGCCTAGAAGAGGACCAAGCTCCTGGGAGGCTGTTCTTGACATCTGGGGAGGGAGGAGGACGACCCCTGGCAGCTGCTTTGCGCATGCTCAGGGATAAGCAGCCTGTGCAGGACACACTGGGGCACCGAGAAGGCCCAAGCCTGCCTTTGCCCAGGCACACTTGCTTCTCTTGGGCAGCACTGACCCCGGGAGCAACCCAGAAGTCCCGTGCCTTGGGGGACAGTTCATGCTTTGGGGTCTGACTGTGGGGTTCTGGCATGAGAAGACCTCAGGGGCCCTGGGCAGAGGTCATGGGGGACATCCAGAAAGTATCCTTGTAACTTCGGTCTAGCTGGGCGTCTTAGTCCAGGCCTGCCTTACCCATAGATGCCAGCTGTGTTTACACTCTGGGATGCAGGGAAGTTCTCACCGAACAAAAATGTGCAGGCTCTGAACCCTGAGAGGCCAAATCCACAGGGAGTAGGTATGGGCAGGGAATCAGGCCCCACCCAGATCTGCTCCAAGCCCGTCTCTTCCCCCAACCCTGCCTCTTCCCCCAACCCCATCTCTCCCCGCAACTGCATCTTTTCCCGGGGCATCCTGCTACGACAGAAGGAGCTTTGGCCTCTTCTGAAGCCAGCGGTCAGATGGGCAGGATCATCTCCATCTGCTCCACCCCACTGACTGGTCCCTTCAGTTCTCTAGACCTGGAACTCCTGCCCCAGGGCTGCTGGTGAGGTCAGAATGTACGGAGACCTAGGCTTTTAAGGAGCTTAGAGTGGGACAAGGGAGGGTGGCTTTATTCTTGAGCCTATCCCATGAGCACAGTGGTATTGAACCTGACCCTCCTCTGACTGAGATGAAGGTCACCTGCGAGTCATGCCGGGCTTATCCTCTCTGCTCAGGTCCCTGCCTCTGAGGCAACTGTCAAAGGCCACAGTCACACAGGGAGGATGGGGAGTCCAGATGGCAGTGGCACTGCAGTGTGGTCTCTGAAGTCTGGGTTAGGGTCCTAAAGCCAACAGTCCTCTTCCAAGAGGGGAAACTGCTGCATGAAAGACCAGTGCAGGCAGTAAGGTAGCAGGAACTTTTGGAGTCTGGAAGTCTGGGTCCTTCCCTGGGTACAGACTGGTTCTGTGACCATGGACAATCATGGAAATGTTCCTAGCCTCAGAAACCTCATCTGGAAAATGGGAACAATATTACATCTAGCTCATAGGACTGGGTGACAATTAAAGTATATGAAACACACACACACGCACACGCACACTCCAGGAGCATCTGCCAGCTCTCTGTATAGAAGGCACTCCCTTAACCTTTCTTCCCAGGACCTCCAACAATTGTCCTACTTTCAGTACCCCCTCCATGAGCCACGAGAGGTCAGAGTTCAGCCTGTGACCAAGGTCAGGGCCCATGTGAGGCCAGGGCAGGGATTCACAAACCTCTAAGCATGGCACTGCTCAGCCCTGACCTGGGCCTCCCCTCTGCCCTGCTGAGGTCAATTTCTGCCCACACAGAGGAGCCTGTCACTGGGCACTGGCTCCAAACCCACTCGTTAGCCCTGGGCAGTGGGTGGCCAAAGCAGTGACTGCCAACCCTGGCAGCCTTCACCAGCCCTGGGCCAAGGGTCAGAACCACAGGCTGCCTCCTGTCCAGCACCTCCCTCCCTTGTGCCCATCCTGCCCACTGTCAGAGCCAGTGCCTGGTGCCTGCTGTGCTCTGACTGGCAGGTCTGTCTGTGCCAGGTGGGGAGGCAGGTGCTGGACACTGGTCAGGCCCCAAGGCCTCGAGCCAGGCCCTAAGCAGTCAGGGGAGACTCTGGGCATGGAATCTGTTTTGGACAGCACAGCCAAGCTGGGTTCTGAAGACCTGAGGCCATGACCTAGGCCAGAGCACAAGCACCACATAGGCCTGCACCACTGTGGAGATGTGGGGCAACTGAGGCTCAGAGAGGGGGTGGGGGCTG
>RJWM01009881.1:0-66081 GCA_004363535.1 Dasyprocta punctata | reverse complement strand
TGTCTCCCCACTTCTGTTGTCAACTCCTCTGAGAGTTTAATTTTTGGACTCCCGACCATGTCAGCATTAGCGTCCCCGGGATCGGTTCTGCTTGTATCGGAGTCTGGAGAGCGCCCTCTGCCTTTCCGTCTTGGCATTTTCCTGGGCTCGCCCGTGAGGCCCTGTTGGTCCACTGCCTCTCCCAAGCCTGTTTCTGCTCCGCGAATGTCTACTGCGGTGCGTGAGAGGATAGGGCCGCTGTCTGGTTAACCGTACAGGGCCGTCCGCCCAACCCTCCTCTATCACCCCCAGGGCATCAGCGCTGTTTCCACCACAGCCTTCCAGGAATTGTGCCTAATTAGGTGCAGTTCCGGACTCAAAATGGCTGTGCCTCGCTCTCCCTCGGGGGTGGGGGGGTGGGGGCCGCTGGGTTCACTCACTCGCCCGCTCGCGACCACCTCGCTCCACGGTCGACCGTCATCTCTGCCGTCGCGCCACACCACAGCAAATTCACCGGCAGCTCCCCCCGCACATCAAGAGCACCAGGATCGTACCTTCTCAGCGTGGGTCGCAGCGCCGATTGGGTTCCGCTCCAGACAGGTCTCTGCCTTTATTTCATTCTTTTACTCTTTTCATGGGCTACAGTTCTCGTTTTAGATTCTTCTTGGGTCCAGAGGACCCATCTCCCTCTTTTTTCCTTCTCTCTGTTATTATATTAGTTTATATTCCAGCATTTTGATGGTATATTCAGGGAGCCTCCCTGTCACGGTGTCATCTGGGCGGCCATCTTGGAGGAAGTCCTCATCTTAGTTCTTTTTCATCTCCTTCTCTTACCCATCACTTGGTTCCCTTCCTTTTGCAAAAGATCAATCTCCCAATTTTCTATCATCTTTTATTTTGTGTTCCTCATATAAGAGAAACCACATCCAATGAATCAAAAGTTGATTCTGCTTATTGTTTTATTGTAAATTTGCTTTCTTTTTGAGTTGGCTTTTAAGAGCTGAACTGGTAAAACAAAATTGGCAACAAAGAACCACCAGTCTCAAAATTTAAGTAACTCGAATGTTTCCTTGGAAGATCTCTAAGGTTGACCTTTAATTCCTTTCAGTACTGTATTTTGAGCAGCCTTAGGCTTACCCAGAAGTTGTAGGAATGCAGAGAATACTCATATGTCCCTCACCTGTGTTCAACAACTACTAACATTTTGCTGCGTTCACTTTACATTTCTGCGTGTAAATGGATGTGTTTGCTTGTGAATAGACCTATTATTATTATTTTTGAGAACCACATGAGAGTTAAGGGGCAGGATGTCAGTACCTAACTCTAAATGTCTTAGTATGCCTCCTAAAATAACAGAAATTCTCTTAAAGGACCACAGTACAATCATCAGAATTGAGAAATTTAACATAGATTCATACTATTTTCTGATCTGTAGACTTTATTTAAATTTCACAAATTGTCCTTCTCCTCACCCCTTTCAAGAGTTAGTTGAAGCCAGGACCAGTCCTAAAGGGGAGGACTTTTCTTGGAGAAATTTTCATGGGCTTTATCCCTCTCGACAGGACTGGGACAGGCCATGGAAAATTGTCTTTTAAACCATTTTGTTGTCTGGCCCAGGATCCAGTATTGTACATCTCATTTAGCTTTTGTGTCTTTTAGTCTGCTCCCCACCCTACCTCCTGCCTTACTAAGGTATAATTGACAAAAATTAAACACATATATAATGTGTCATTTTAATAAATGTATACACCATGAAATGATTAAATCAAGCTAATTAATATAGCCATCACTGCTCATCCTTATTACTCTTCTGTTGTGAAAACAGTTACTATCTATTCTCTTAATAGTTTTTATGTATACATTATTAACTATATTCATCATGCTGCACAATAGATCTCCAGGACTTTTTCCTCCTGTCTAGCTAAAACTTAGTACCCTGTGACCAGCTTCTATCTGCTCTACTGTGCCCCTCTGCCTCCCACCTCTGGTAACCACCATTCCATTCTTCAACTGTTTCACATCCCACATCTGAGATCAAGCAGTTTGTCTTTCCATGCCTGGCTTATTTCACTTAGTATAATGTCCTCCAGGTTCTTGTTAGTCTGCTTTAATCTGGAACAGGTTCACAGTCCTTCTTTGTCTTTCATAGCATTGACATTTTCGAAGAAATACAGACCGATTATTTTCCAGCATATCCCTCAATTTAAGCTTGACTGCTGTTTCCTCATGATTGGAGTCAGATTGTGCGTTTTTGGCAGAAATACTAAAAAGTTGTCACATCACATTATGTTTGTTCCTATAAAGATTTGCGCTTAATGTATGATTCATAAAGTTTCCAAATCTTGTAAACCACCTAGATCTTCATGGGAGAAGGCCTGTACATTTATTGGTGAGCTGGTTCATTATCTTCTTCAGTTAGATAGAATAAAGTATATCTCCATAAACTCTTATTAAGTATCCATTCAGTACTCTAATGTCTCAAGAATAAAAGTTACTGTTTCTCTGCCACCTCTGATATGTCGAAGAGTGGAATGACAGGTTGACACTTAAATTTCTAGGGACAAGACACAGACTCAACTGCCTGAGGATTTGTCTGAGGGTCGCGAATAGATTCTGCCACTTTTTCTCTTCTCATACTTTAACTAGACATTTTATTCTTTCCAAAGTCCAATCAGATTAAATTATAAAACAGCTAAGGCTGGAGTATAGTTCAAGTTATTCTTGATATTTATTATGTACCTTTCTTGAACATTTAGACCTTTGAAATAAAATGAAGAATTTCAGTTTTCCATTTCTAGATTTAGATATCAAGGGTACCAATAGATCATATTTTTGAAAACTCTTCTAATAAATCCTCTTCATTTTCAGTTCTATCATAACTTCCTCTGTGATCCTTTCTCCATTCCAGATCTAGATGAATTTGTTTCCCTGATAGGGTCACAGTTCTATTAAAGTATTTACTGTGTTTTACTTTATTTTATTGTGGTTTCTGAACATGCCTGTTTGATTCACCAGAGACTGTGAATTCAGCTAGATTTATATGAAAAATACTTTCATTTGAATGTGTTCTGTGTACCCAGCACTGTACCATGTGGTGAGAATCAAAAGTTAAGTAAGACATGCCCCTCTCTCCAAACAGACATGTTGGCAGAAATTTGAGTCAAGGCTTGAAATCAGCAACTGACAATGAAGTGATGATAAAAATCGTATTGGCTGGCAGGTATTGGTCTTACAGAAAAGTAATGAAGAATTTCTCCTACATTGTTCAAAATCTGATAATCCTTTACACAATATACACAGATATCAAAACATCACATGGTACCCCCCATAAGTATGTGCAGTTTTTGTTTTATGTATCAATTAAAGAAATAAGGTTTGATTTAAATTTTTAAAAATAATTCCGTTTTACTCTACTTTCAAGTAACATTTCAAGTATTCCATGCATAAGATATAGTTTTCTGCTTGTTGATTCTTTTTAGTTGGATTATGAATTTCAGCCCAAGGATCAAGTCTTCTTCCTATGATGTATCTCCCTTAGATATGGGGAAAGAACATTTGTGGTACTGACACATTAATGAGGTAAACTTTTTAATTTCTGTATTTTGAGAATCTGTGTTAATTATCTCAAATTATTTATACCCTCTCATCTATTTTTATAAAGCTATATTGGCATATAACTTACATACCAACATGTTCCCTTGTTTTAAGTGTACAGTTTGATGATAATTTGTATATACACAGAGGTTTATAACCATCACTACAATGTTACTTCAGAACATTTCCATCACCCCACAAGAAACTTTCAGCCAATTTATAGTTACTCTCCATTCCTCTGGCAACCACTCCTCCACTTCTGTTCCTGTCGAGTTCTCTTTTCTGGATGCTACAGAAACGTGGAATTCTATAATATGTCATCACTTATGATTGGCATCTTCTCTTCACATATTGTTTGGAGGTTCACTCATGTTGTACCACATATCAGCACTTTAAACTTTCTACTTTTAATTATTCTTGATAACATTTTTAAGTATAAGTGAAGTGAAGCCTTTAATAAAGAGTAAGTCTTTTAAAAACTGTATCAGTTGTAGTATGGTCTGTTTTTTGCACTAGTTCTTAAAAGTAAAAAAGCAAAATTAATGCAAATGACTCATTCATTGTTCCTATTATTAGGGAAATTGTCTTAAAATTAATCTCTGACATGTTATTCTGGGAGAAAGAAAGTATATGATAATTTTTAAACTTCAAAACCATCCCATTCAACTTTTGCAATCAAATTGGCCAGTGTGACTTAAAATCAAATAATCATCCTAACATATTGAATTAATGGGAAATGTATCTACTTGTTGTAAGTGTTGAAAGAACACTTGAATATTATAGAATGTGTGGTTATATGATTTTTACCCAAAGCCTAAATGATATCTATAGAAAGATCAAAATATTCAAGAGCATATATATTTTTCAAGAGAGAGGAGAAAACAAATTTCCTAGTAATTGTCTGTAATAGATATATAAAGTGGTGTTAAATTAATCACACCCTTGTAAATACAAATAAATTATTAAAAATGTCTTAGCATATGTTAAAATACATACCAGTCACCCAGAATTTTCAACATTAAAAAATTTGTACATCGAAAAGTAGCATGGAGACCTGGGATAAATGAATTCTTGAATAGAAATTCAAGAGCCTAAATTTTGATACTAATGTCTTCCCTTAATAGTTATGTAAGCATGACAAAAACCACCTCCTCAGTTTTCTGCTCTGAAAGAAGAATGAAAACACCCCCCTAACCAATCTTATTGTTAGGACTATTATATGCAATAGACTTCATTATTTATTATTTTGCAGTTATGTTAGTCAGATTTCTATTGCTAATACCTAAGAATAACAACTTAAAGGAGAAAAAGTTCATTTTGCCTCATGGTTTCAGAGGTTTCAGTCCATGGTCACCAGTTCCATTGCTTCCCATCCCATGATGAGGGAGAACATCATTGCAGGGAGCATGTGATGGAGCAAAGTGGCTGACTCACCTGACGGCAGACAGGATACAGAGAGAAAAAGAATGAGAGGGGCCGTGGACAAGATGTAGCCTTCCAGGGATCACCCCAGTGGTCTACTTCCTCCAGGTAGGCCCCGCCTCCTCAAATAGCCACCATCTTCCAAAAATGCTATCAGTTGAGGACCACCCTTCAGCACATGAGCTTTTGAAAGACATTTGAAATCCAAACATCAACAACATTAGACTTCATTATTATTTGACCAGTGTTCTGATTTAAGTTATACCAAAACTAAAATTTTATTGTGTATTTTCTGGCCAGATCAGACTCTTATTGGAGTCATTACAGATTTTCTTTTGAATAAAATATTCATTCATGAAAAAGCACAGACATTCCACTGTTAGATTAGAAAAAAAGATTAATTTCATGATAGTGACAGTGGTCTAAAATGTATTTTGAAAATCTTACTTTTCTTTCAACCCCCAGCTGTGGGGATACTACTTTGTGTTCACTTTTGTGTGTGTACATTTTTCTTTTCGTCTGGATCTGAAGCTTGTTTTGAACACTATCTCATTGTCTCAAAGCATTAGAAGACCTTGTGATTTGTCTTTGGTCTTATGAAACATCAGACAGAAAAAACTCTTTATCTTCATCATGGAGGCTCTAATATGCAAGACACTGTGCTAGAACTCTTGTCATTAACCACCACATATATCCCCCCTGCACTGGAAATACTACACAAGAGAGGCCTTAAAATAGCGCAAGTGTGTCTGGGAATATTGGGATACATTATCTATTACTTGAAAACTTAAATGGAACAAATCTTGACTTTATTATCAATATGCAAAGGAGAATTCTATGGACAAAATAGCTGGCAAAGTTTTTTTAGCAATTTATGTTTAAATTTCCTTTAAAAGATGGTTACATTTCAGGACCCCTCAAAAAGGACAAATGATAAGCCATGAAAAACTACTGCAAGTCAGGTCTTAGATTGCCCTATAAAATTTCAGACCTCAGTATTAGCTATTAATGTCATAAAAGCAACAAAAGGGAGACATGCTATTTTGGACATAAACATGTGGTTTGATTTCAAATCAGCCTTATGACCTTGGGCAAATTATACAACCTCTCCAAGTCTATTTCCTCATCCAAAAGGAAGAGTAGTAGTACCTAATATAGATAGCTGAGAGCCTCAACTGATATCTGCATAAAGTAGTTATCACAGTGCTTGAATCATTGCATGGATTTGAGTTAGAGAATAGTGTAAAACAAGGTGTAGAAATGCTATTCACTAAAACAAATGCCCAGCTTACAGATTATGTGAGAAAGTGATGAGAGATAAAATAAAAATCGAAGGCCACTTTATGAAGGATCTGTGAATCTTCAAAGTTTATTTTAAAAGCTAAGGAGGATTTTAAAGTAGGGACCGTGGGTTAAAAGAGAATACATGGCATATTTTAGATTCCTCCATTAAAGCCAACCCCCCACACACACATAGACACACACGCACCCAGTATGGAAGATGAAGTGTAAGATCAGAGTAAGATCAAAGGCATAGAAACCTGTGAGGTTCACCAGCTTTTCTCTTAAAGAGAAAGGATGGGGAATTTAAGATGGTGACACCATAGAAGGCAAACAGAGGAGACTGCACCTTGAAGGAAACTGAAAAGATCCAATTAGAGACAGACAAGACCTATGAGAGAAGGCAACATGACATGGAAGTTTCTGGTATATCATCTATAGGCTGTAGCTCAGATTGGGTAGAAGCAGAGTATTTGTGCAAATATGACAGTAATGTGTTCAGACACCCATGCATATCAGAAGACACTGCTTCTTACAAGAGGTTTAAATGGCAATGACAGAGTTTGCCAAGTTCTATTATGGTAGTGATTTGGTAGTGGTTGATCATCTGAAGCCAAATTAGAGACCAGGAAATTTGAGCTGGGCTGGCCACACAGACCATGATATTTTTCCTACACTATCACAGATCAGAGACAAAGTCAATAAATATACCAGGCAGGGCCAAAAACAAATGCAAACAAGTCAAAATTTTGAGCATTCAAGGCCCAACATAGCAGCCAGTGAGCTGGAAAAGTCAACAGAAATTAGCTATTGAACAACTTCTACCTTTCCCAAAGGTTGGCTCTCAAACTTTATTCCACTGGGGAATCCCCTTCAGGGCTGCCTGGCTATATCTCTCACAGTTTTTGACCCAGTTGATCTGGGGTGGGGGTGGAGAGTTTGCATTTCTAGAAAGTTCTTGACAATGTTAATACTGCTGATGTAGGAACCATCTTTTGAGGATCATTTCCCTGAGGATTTTGGAGTCTGTTCTATAATCCTCTTGGAACAATAGGAGGGTTACTTTAAAAAAAAAAAAAAAACTCATTCTATAAATTGACATATTTCATCAGATAAAAGGTAGCTATTGCTGACTTATGAATGTGCTGGGCAGAAACCAATCTACCCTAGTGAATTAAAACTATCCCCAAACCTTAGACCCAGAAAGATGGAGTCACACTAGAGGAGGTAACCAGGATTACCTGGACGAGAGCTTACTTCCTCTACAAACCTGACCACTGGGCCTGCTTCCATCAGTGGGACCAGGGAGTATCTTCTTCCCTCTTTGGTGTGCTCAGCGAGCCAGTTCTATTCCACTGTACCAGTCAGAACCAGATCCCTTTCTACCAGAAACCTACACAGTCATTTTTTTTCAAATACTTTTTAGTAAAATCACAGTTTTGCTTTGTGATGGATTATGAGCCAGAGTCTCCCCTTGCTAACCTTTTGTAGAGTTATAACAAGCTAGAACTATCAAAAAATCTTTTATTAAATACCAAAAGAGAAAAATTAGAAACAATTTCAGAGTACAGCATTTGAAAAGAGGAAAGCTCTGAGTTTCTCTCTCTCTACCAGTACAGACCCTGGCCTGGGGTTTGTACTTCCCTGTGTCCAGCCTGACTCTGCTGGCCAGTAGCTTTACTCCATGGAAAAGACCTCAAATAAGACACTACCCTTCAGCAGCTTGCCAGCCTCTTCCTTTCTGCTTTCAGTGTTTAATCTGAGAAGTATGCCATCCTTCCAGGTGATTCACAAATCCGTGCCATCATCAGCCTCAGATCCAGCATGCATATCCAGCCCTGTGTCATACTGGGTTTCTCAAAGGCTGTTTTATGGAGCATTTGTAATAGATACTATAAGACACATAGGGTTTTGTGATCAGATGTTTAGCTTTTTTAAACACAGTCATACAAAACTCAACAGTATGTGTGTGTATGTGTGTAAGAGAGAAAATCTCCAGTAGAAATCAACAGTGCATCATTTGAGCATAGAACCTATTTTTGTTCTTTAGTTTAGAGCACCTCCAGGACTGATATCATTGACCACTTTTGGAATATCATCTGAATATTAATCTGGCAGCCATGGTGAGCAGAGCATTAACTTCAGTAGCCATGGTGTTCATTTCATAATGAATATACAATTACAGTAAGGGGAAATGCAAATCATAAATAGAAATTGCAGATCCTAAGTAGGGAATGTCAATCTCCTGGCCTTGGATAAATTCTTTTAGTCCCCTTCCTCCACAACAGTTTATTTGTTCATTTGTTTGTTTGACATCTTATTTGTTGAGGCCACAGCACTTTTTAACTCTAAAGCACTAGATTCAGTTAGGAAAATGAAGGCCCCACCTGGAATAGGAGGGTTGATACTGTAAAAGCAGGAGAGGGTTCTGGCCCCAATAGTGATGAGCTATTCTGTGACAAGTTCCTCATAAGTCAAATAAAATACGGAATGCACAACTCAGTATTTGCCATTGTCATATCCTAAAATCTTGGGGAAGCCTAGGAGAGGACTTAGCCTCCACAAATTTCTCTTCTGTATTGGGAGGTTGTGAAGGGCTACTTTAAGATAGACTGGTCCCAAAGTAAAAAGAGTTTTCCTCTGCTCACAGCACTGGAGCTGGACTAATTTAGAGTTCTGATTTTTTTTTTTTTTTGGTACCGGGAATCGAACTCATGACCTTGCACTTGCCAGGCAGCTGCTTATGCCACTGAACTAAATCCCCAGCCCTAAAATTTTCTTTCTTTCTTTCTTTCTTTTTTTGAGGGGGATCGAACTCACAACCCTGCATCTGCCAGGCAGGTGTTTACACCCCTAAGCTAAATCCCCAGCTGAATTTTTTTCTTATAATTCTGGGTATCAAACTCAGGGTCTCACACATAATAAATGTGTACTCTGCTACTGAGCTGTGTACCATGTCCCAGGTTCAATCTCTACCCCCTCCCCTTTCTTTGAGGTGAGGTCTTGCTATGTTGCCCAGGCTGGTCTCACTCTTCTGGACTCACATGACTTTGCTACCTCAGCCTCCCAAGTACTGGAACTACAGATGGTTTGGAGTCCTCATTTCTAAAAACAATGAACCAGAAGATTCCAGACATTAAAAGATGAAGGTGGCATACTCAAAAATATTGTGCATCCCTGTAGGCTCCTCCAAAATATGCTAGATAACTTTCAGATATCTTGTAGTCTTTGGGTAGTAAGACTTGTACTTCAGTCCTTTATATTTATAAAGGAAATGTTCCTCTATTTGGGTAGCTCCTTCAGGGGGCAGGAAATACTATAGCTTTTTGTATAACCTCTTTTGGGCAGCAGTGATGATTGACAGTGATAACAACTGCTCATAAATAACCTCACTAAAATAGATTTAATAAATGAGTCTGTCTCAATTCTCTAGTGTTAAAGATATAAAGATAGATAGATAGATAAAAAGCAAATTGGATGTATTTTAGACAGATAGATGTCTCTCAGAAACTCTCCAAGCCTAAGACAATTTAGGTATTGCAATTTGTAAAATGTTTCTTTAAAAAAAATGAGTCTTGGTGTCCTGAGAGTCCTCCATATTTTTTCAGAGACAGCAAATAATGCTATTCACATGATGAGTATCACAGGCTTTCAGGTCTATGGTAAAATCCACAGGCTCCTGAAATGCAGAGAAAGTGGCATTCAAGCTCAACCCTGAAGGTCAAGAAGGCTCTGTTTTGTGAAGAGCCCAAAGGAAGGACACTTCAGACAGAGAAAAACATGTGAAGTATCCTTGAAGCAGGTGAGAGCTTGGAATAGTCTCAGTACTAGGACATTGTCTTAGCTGGAGCTGAGTGGACCAGAGGACAAGAAGGTTGATGGGAAGTGGGGAAGGGTCACATTTGGTAAAGAATGTGGATTTTATTCTAAATGCAGTAAGAAGCCACTGAAGGTTTTAACTAGGGAGGGACACAGTGTGGTTTGCAGTTTTTAAACCATCACACTTTGGTTGTTGTATCAAAAAAGAACTAAAGGATAGAAAGGCCAGCAAGACCATTTAGGAAGTCCTCTTTTGAGATGGTGGCAGTTCCTTGAACTGCAGCAGTGAAAGTAAAGAAGTGGTTGGATTGAAACTATTCTGGAGAAAGAACCCACACTTGCCAGTGGATTGGATGTAGACGGTGAGGGGAATGGAGGAATCCAGGAGGGGACTTCATGGTTACTTACTGAAGCTCTCAGGCTGTATACGGTACTGAAATCAGAAGATTGTGGAAGGAACAGGCTTCAAGAGGAAGTAAGTGGGAGATACTTATTATTGTACAAATGAAAACGGCCAGGTGAGGTGGGAGCTTCAGATTCTAGTGTCAGAGGAAATCTCTAGGATGAAGATATACTTGGATGTCCCCAGTGTATAATTGTTATCTAAAGCTATAAGACAGGATGAGGTCACCTGGAGAAGAGGCTGGCAAACTTTCTCTTTAAAGTACCCTGACAGTAAATATTTTCAACCAATCATGTAGTAAAATGTAGTTTGAAAAACAGCCATAGATAAGCCAGGTGTGGTAGCACAAACCTGTAAGTCCAGCACTCAGGAAGCTAAGGCAGAAAGATTGCTACAAGTTCAAGGCCAGCCTAGGCTATAAAGTGAGTTCAAGGCCAACCTGAACTGCATAGCAAAACCCTGTCTCAAAAACACACCAAAAAAAAAAAAGAAAAAGAAGGAGAAGAGGAGGAGGAGGAAGAGGAGGAGGAAGAAGAGGAAGAGAAGGAGAAGAGAAGAAGGAGAAGAAGAAGAAGAAGAAAAACAGCCATAGGTAATATGCAAACAATTAAGCACAACTATGTTCCAGTAAAATTTTATTTACAAAACAGGTGGTGGCCATATTTGACACACAGGTCAAAGTTTTCTGATCTCTGACCCACAGTGAAAATTTACACTGAAAAGAGTAAGAAAATCTAACACAGGATTTAAGGCATATCAATAAAAATTATTATGTATACTTATGCCACCTGCTATGTTATTCACTGTTCTAACTGCTTAACTCATATAAACTCCCTTAATCTTTACAATAAGGTTAATACTATTATCCTTACTTTACAAATAAGATGGGTATTTTACAAATAAAATGGTGTTGTTACCCCTATTTTATTTCATTTTAATTGTTTTTGGTACTGGGGGATCGAACTCACAACCTTGCGCTTGCCAGTCAGGTGCTTGTGCTGCTGAGGTAAATCCCTAACCCTGTTACCCCTGCTTTACAAACATGAGTTTATTTCTCTCTTGAGAAAAAAGCCCAGAGGTTGGCAGTCCAGGACTAGTGTGGCAGTTATGTGGACTTCACAACCTGTACTCCTTATATATCATTTGTCTACCATCCCTAGAGCATAGCTTCATCCTCATAGACTAAAATGGTAGTGGGAGCTCCAGCCATCAGATTCATTATTGCAGGCAGC
Organism: Dasyprocta punctata; assembly: GCA_004363535.1. Classification (NCBI taxonomy): domain Eukaryota; kingdom Metazoa; phylum Chordata; class Mammalia; order Rodentia; family Dasyproctidae; genus Dasyprocta; species Dasyprocta punctata. The sequence goes on along the minus strand of RJWM01009881.1, from coordinate 54,351 downwards.
AGTTAAAACAAAGGGGAAGTAAATGGTATGCACCAATTTTCTCTTAAACTGTCTTTTAAGTTTCTTGAAAACCGCCTTTTCCTGTTTCCTCTATTATATCCCATTGGCCAGAATTTTTCATACAAATACACCTAGGTGCAATACACTCCTCCTCCCAGGGGCCAGGTGACCAAATAAGAGATAGGGAGTCTCTTACTCAATAATAACAATCATTAGGTCCTGGAAGACTCACCAGTCGCCTTAAGAATTAACCCTATCGCTGTGCCTTTTTGCAAGTATAGTTGATAGCGCCCTTCCTAAGTCATTTCCGTTCAGTTGTCTCATTGCTCAGGCCTCCTGTGTCGAAGAATACACAGTCCTCAAAAGCCAGCTCACAGGATGTCTCTCATGTACAGCTGTAGCTGTCTCCCTGGGCAGATGCTTCCTGTGTCTCTGCATCAAGTTTACTGCCTGTCCTTGCCTGGCGCGTCTCCTTGAACTGTCTCCTCTCCTTAACTGGGTGATTCAAGGACAGGTGAAACCAGGTTCAGGTGTGAAGGGTAAATTTAGAACTAAAGGAAATATGTAGCAAGTCTACAAATGAAGGGGAGAAAGTAAAAAGAGTGTGCTGGTCCGTGGTGAAAGGGTTGGGGTTGGATACCCAGTTGTTAAGTGGTTCTCATATTTCACTTCCTATGCAAATAACCTGTGAAATTTAAAAAATCTTGATGGGTAGTTTCCCCCACATGGTAACTAAATCAGACTTCCTGAAGGTGACACCTAGTTAGTTACCTAGTATCAATTCTTTTAAAAGTCTCTCATGTGATTTCAGTGTGCAATCATATTTGGGAACCAACACAGTGCAAAATAAAAGAAATCAGAGACAATGAGAGACAAACATTTTCCCTTCTCCTAAAACCTAGAGGGTTTTTACCTATGACGGTTTCCAGGGGCAAGTGCTTAGTCTTGCTCTTTTAAGATATTTCCTACCAGCTGCAGGAAAAGGTGCAATTATATAATAAATTATTAATGATTGAAACATTTCTAATGAAAATTATTAAAGTCTTCCCGAGTTTGTCTAATGCTGTTTGATGCACTATGAGTCAAATAACTCTTATGTGTCTCTTTAAGTAATTACATTAGAACAGTCAAGAGAATAAGGAAACACCTTCACTGAATTTCACCTCACTTGTGACACATAATATGTTCAGATTGCTTTATCAACTTACAAAGAAGCATACACGATCGATCACTTGTAACAGATGTGATTGCTTCCATCTGGATGTGAAGGGGCACACTTCGAATTCAAGTTAAACTCCATTTTCAACTAACAGCAATGTAAGTTTCCTGCATTCGTTATGAGTTAAGGAGTATTCCCACTTGGTGAGAGGAGGGCATTTCAGGAGTCTTATTCTGTTTTCTGCAAAAGGTAGTAAGTTTTCTTTTCTTAGTAAGAACGCTGAAGAAATCTATCCTTTAAAAAAAAATTCAATAAAAATTTTGTTGACTCTCAGGGATCTTTCACATGTTTTGCAAAAAATGAGAGTAAAATTTTCAGGAGTACTTCTTTTTTTCAGTGCTGTATGTATATTCAGTTCCAGGGGAGGATAACACTCAGATTTTTCAAGCACATTTAGAGACTTCTGAAAATTGCTTTTAAGTGTTCCTTTGGAATGAAAGTTGAGGCTCTGACTTTAGTTGATACTGTTGCTGGTGAAAAGCAAGAAATAGCTTGGATTTGTGCCTTCAGTAAAAAGAGAGGAAGCCAGAAAATGTGCTGGGCAAAACTGCAAAATCAGTTGGATTCAACATACAGCTCCCAAGCAGATAAAGAGGCCTCTGAGTATGTGTGGTTGCCAGGAAAGATGACTGCTTTATTGAAAGGTTAATTTTCAGATTAGTTTTGGGAAATTTGAAATAAATAAATGAGATCAGACAAAAAACATAAGGCCTGGATCCTTTTTCCTAGGGTTTGCAGAAAATAGGCATTGCTTCCAATAAAATGTTTTGACATCTCCAGTAGGGAGAAAATGTTAATTGTAATGTTATGTGTATGCGTTCTTACAAACACTTGCAAATAAATCTTTTATTTGTTTTAAGAGTAATCAGTGTAAAAACACTATTAAAATGTTAGCTGTGTTCTTTATTCCTCATGGTAGTTTCAGTGCTCTCTAGGATGTTGCAGTTCATTTTCCAGGTTCAAATATGCCAGTTGGAGAACATTCCTTAATTTGTTTTATAGTTCAGTTACAGTTTTCTGAGAATCTTATTACTAACCATCCACTTGGGTCTGCCTGGGTTTCTTCTCTCATTTGAATACATCTTCTGCTTATTCTCTAAGTCAGTGGCCCCTTTCCTACATGTATAAAATGGCATCACTCAAAGACTGTAATCACAATGGTCCGTCTGATTTTCTTCATTTAATACACCTGCTATTTAGCTATTTGGTGCAAAAACAATGGCTCTTTTCGCATAGGCATTTTTGTAGCCAGCACTTCCCTGCTTTGTACTCAACAGACACCCCATAGTTTGCTCAATAGCTATAATCCCTTCCTTTGTCCTTATGTTTCTGCCACAAAATTCTGTGTTGCGATTCATGATTAGAACTACATGTCCAAAGCCTTTGCTTTGGCTTATTGTAAAATAGCACAATATTGTATTATCTGTGGTCCCTCAGGAGTGAATACCACAGTCACATATTTATGGACCAGCAAGGACCCAAATGTAAACATTGCTACCTGTGGGCCAGCCCAGAGGAAAAAAACCATGGCTTAACAGTGAGCAGCTTCACTCTCATTGGTCTCATAATCTGGAACACATGTGTAACCATGGACACACACACACACACACACACGTGTGCACACACACATGGGTCACCCTCCACAAGGAGAATATCCCATTAGTAGCCATTTTATCAATTATCTTGTCTAATTTGATATTTGTTAACTTCATAGTTAAGAGTGATTCTTACAGAAAATAATACTCCCTTTTCAATCACTATGTTTAAATACGAAGTGTATTAACACTAAACAAATCACAAAAAACTTGAAAATAATTTCAAAGCAGATCTGAATGGAAATAAAACAAGTTTTGTCCACATACTACTGAACAGAGTGTTCCTAAACACAAACAGGATACAAAAACTACTATAATACAAGGGTATTCCTCGTACGGGGCACTGACATCCACTCAAAGATTTGATTTCCTTATAAACAACACAAAGACAGTTAATTTAAATTTTAACTCTCACCTAGATTAGTGCTAATGATGTAGAAAGTGATCAGGTACAAGGAAGAAACAGAATGCACAATTTCAAATGCGGCCTCCCTCGGTATGATTTAAAAACCAGTGGGGCCCATGTATCATGAGAAGGTGATCAGATCCTGCTATTAAAAGCCAACTGGTAACCTTCAACAACAGATTCAAGCACCAGCATTTGTACAATTAGATTAATGTTTCAGAGTCAGTCATCAGGCTCATTACTGCTGGATTTTCTCTGGTTCGTGCTAATAAACCAGATTATTGATTTTAGGATTGTCTGTGTATCTAAGGATATTCCCTAAGATGTCTTTATGATGTTTCATGCTTAAGTTGTCAACCATAATGACATAACTATGAGTAATCATTTTCTAATCATGTTGAAAGGGGTTCAAAACTGCATATAAAATGAATCTTCCCAGCTTCAGAGTGACAGAAACATTGTTGCTGTCACTTCCCTGTCTGGATGGAGATCATTCCTACCTGCCCACTGTCTTCCCCAGGCATTAGCTGCATGCACAGCTTAAGACCTTTGTAGTCATAAATCTTCTTTCCAATATGTTTGAATGGCAGGAGAGCTCAAAAGACACTTCCATCTAAATAGGGTTTAGCACATCAGGTGCTATTCTGAAGTAAGACAGGCCGGGTTGCTGTGTTGGTGGTGGTTATTCATCTTCCCTTCTCATTTCATGTGTATGTATGTATGCTTCTTGGCGTATATGCTTGGCTCTCGGGGTGTATGGGGCTGGTGAGTGCATGCGTAGAGTGTGTGTATATGTAAAGTAGAAACTGAACCGGGCTAACAAAATGAACTACTGTATGCAAGAAATATATGAAGTGCACCCAGCTGCCGGTAGCAACTGCTACATGCAATCCACTGGTTATTACACATATTTTGAAGATAGTCCGGGTTCCAGTGGTTGTGATGTTCAGGCTGTGCCCAGTAACAGCATATATATGGAACAGGCCTGGGCAGTGAATCAGCCTTATACCAGTAGTTACCCTGGAAACATGTTTAAAAGCAAGGACTCTGACTTGGACATGGCCCTGAATCAATACAGCCAACCTGAATATTTCACTGAAGAAAAGCCTACTTTTTCTCAAGTGCAGTCGCCATCGTATTCTCCAAAAAAAGGTAGGGACCATTTTGCTTAAATGTATTCAGAGTTTCAGTGTGTATTTCCATTTCATTTTAAAGTTAGTTTGCATCTGCTTGTTCACGTCTTTGAATTTGAACACTGAATATTCGAAATTAAAAACTGCAGTAAGAGAGGTTGCTAGGTGATTGAAGGACTCTGTGAACATGAAGATTTCTAAGCACTTTCTTCATATGTGAAACCTAGATACTTGTTTTTGCTAGACTGTATTGGCGCATGTGGGAAGATATAGAGACAGATACAGATGATGCAGATGTAGGTCTCGATGTGGGTGTGAATAGCCCAGAGTGAGTATTATTGGTTTTTTTGCTAAGGAGAATATGCAAAATGTTTCCTCTTTGTGAATAGGTGTACTAGCATTTAAAGTGAGATAAGTTTTCCCCAGTTCAACTTGAGATCAAAAATTCATTTGACTTTTTCTTGGCACTTCATATAAAAAAATATGTTAACTAATAAAATACTTTATTGGCTTCTTTAGCATAATTATAATGTTGATATGTTAGAACTTAAAATATTCATTTTAATGTACTTATACTCACCTATCCAATGTAAACTGTAAAGGATCTATTTATACCTGCACAAACTGTAAGCATGTATAACTCAAACTGAAACTGATTATAATTTACCCTGCATTATGTCCTTAAAGTTTAACATGTCTACAACCATATTAAATGAACACTTTGTGTAAAAGCAAATGAAATATCTTTCAAAATATCCGATATTAAGAGAAATATTCATTTCTCTTAATAGACATAATACTTAATTTTCTATCAACAGAACATTGTTTGTATTACCAAAAGATTTTTTTCAAAAAGGCAAATGGATAGTACAAAGGGAACTTAGTAGCAATAAACAGATAGAAACCTTTATTTGAGTAGTTTAAATTCTAGTGCACATATGCCAGAAACTTGATTTTTCTGAATAAGTTCTATAGGATTTTGCAGAGAGAATTAAATTTACAGTTCTCTGTGATTTTTAAAAACATAATGTCCTTTGGTCTTCAAAGGTAAATTTCTCTCTGAAATTAATTTTAAAACATAATGTGACTCATTTAACTGTGGTTTCTATAAAAATTATTTGATTTTCCTAATGTGACTATATTAAAATTAGCCTGCTATGAAAACATTTTTTAACAACTAAAACTAAAATTGCTATTTTTTCATATACAATGAAATTCTTTAACTTCAATATGTGAAACATAAAAGAGATCACAGCATTAAACATAGAGTTGTTCACCTATATTTTCATCTAGTTTCATATCCTCTTAAAGAGCATCAGAATTGCTATTATTAGGAGCACACCATTTAAGTTCCCTAATTTGAGATAGGTTGAATATGGGCCCTCTGTTTCATTTAATATTAAAATAATTTAGCTTTGAAAAGAATAATTTGACATTGTTTTATTAAATTAGCCTGGATGTGACTTTTGTATTGTTTCAGGATCACAAGAAAATATGGGTGTCTGTCTCTGTGTCTATTTTGTATTCTTTAAAATTCTTGTAAACTATTCAGACTCTTTTCCCTTTTGTCTTTTCACGTTTGTCTTTTAACTCTGTTTTCTTCAGCCAGCATTGAGGAATATTTGCTTATAAAATATAAAGTCAGGTATTCTTTAGTAATTAGTTTGATGCATGAACTAGAGGAAAAGACATTGTATTCATATATTGATGTAATTTCTCAAAGCCATATGCCATTGAAAGGCCACTGCCACCTGCCAAACTCACTAAATCAAAGCAGATAAATATTCTTAAATGTACCATTATTTACTGTTACAAGTCTTCAAGTAAATCCCAGTAAAACTAAACCCAGCTGTTAACTGTCTCTTAGGACAAAAGGTTGTGCCCAACATGCTTATCCATATTGATCCAGTATTGATTTTTCTTGTTGTGGGAAGACATAAGTAGTGTCTCATTAAGGCAAAATTAAGACTACAAACAGGTGTTCAGTGGGAGAGACCTCATTTCCAATTGGGTTTTTATCTATTTTCATGAAGTTTGTAAGTGCTGTTTGTTACTGTCACTACAGCTCTATTAATCTTCAATTATGAAGCTGATTTTTTTAAGGATGAATTATTCTGTAACCTTTAATTGGAATTTTCTCATATATAAGGAGTTAGCATAATCTTCTTTTTAATGTAATACAGGTACACATGGGTAAAAGTACAAGCGTGGCTGACTTACCAGTGCTGAGGAATATATGCTTATAAAACATGAAACAAAGAATTACTTAACAGGTAGACTTTAGAATACCTTAGTTTTCTTTATGTTGTTTATAGTTTTGCATTTGTGGCCAAGAAGGAAAAAAATTATCAAATTCCTAATGCTTTGGAAACCCGAACCAATCTAGAACAGTTCATTAAATTACATTTAAAAGAAAACTTCAAGAATCGGTAGGGGGAGTCAATATAATTTTCACACTGAAGACAGCTGAAATGCTGGACATAGTATCTCTTATTTTTCTTATGGAACATGAGAAAACATTTTTAATTTTTAAAATTTAGCGACAGATAAAAGAAACCTGCCACTTACAAGGCATAATCTCCTTCTTTATTGTCTTTCAAGTATCATAGTTAGGATTTATGATGTTCCAGTCAGTCCTCATAGCCAGTTATAATTGTACTCTTCTGTCCCCCACCCGTTAGGAAGGAAAAAGAAAGACTAAGTTTCAAAATCAGACAAAGGAGAATTGGCATCCAGGATGTTGTGCCTTCCTCTCTCTGGCTTAAATTTCAGCATAGATAAAAGTTAACGTCTTGTCTTTTTATTTTCTTCTTTTTTTCCTGTTTTGGCTGGCTATTTCCACCAGAAATTCCAATTACATTCCACAGTCCTGGAACAGCTTGCCTCAGGCTGCCTTACCAGCTACCCCTCAGCCTCCTGGTTCCTTGAAACAGAATCCTCTGCGAATGAGCCCCGTGCAGCTCTCCTCCATAGGATTCTCTCCAGTACCTTCTATACACTATCTTTATAAGAACTGCGTGTTCAAAATGCAGATGTGTTTGTATCAGAGTTTGTTATCTGTCCAAGAGAACAAGAATTTCCTGGTTGTGAGCCAGGGTCAAAGAATGGGGCGTGTTTGTCCTGTTTAGTTTTGCTATTAATTGTATGTGTTCTTGCTCTATCACGTTTTTGTTTTATACAAAGCAAAAAACTAATAACTGAAGCAGAAACTCCATATGGAATCATATTTTATGAGTCTGCTTTTATTGCCCTCTGCCTCCTAGACAGGACTCAGTTCTTTGTTTTTCTTTTTCTTTTTCTTTTTTCTCTCTTTTTTTTTTTCATATTTCATTATCTCCATGTAACATTAGAAGTGGAAGTTAAATGACAAATTGGGGGATGTATGAAGTGGCCCACATCAAGAGAATTGGATTAAAAAGGACAGTTAAACCCCAAAGAAATAGGGTCTATAATTAGAATTTCTCTGGCCTCTTTTAAAGCTAGAGAAGGACTGTCATACAGTAGTTGGGGGTAGAGATGCTATACAATCTACCCCCTGAAAAAAAACTGTTACATGAAAAACAGGTACTGTTAAAACCCACTCACTCCAATGAAAACAGACAAAAAAGAAAATCAAAAAGGGAAGATTTATGAATCCTAATGCCAGTCACTCCCTAATATAAATTTAAATATAACACAGTCACACTATTGCAGTTTCTCTTCCATGAACTTTCCCTCCCTTTCTTCCTTTCTCTTTCTATCTACTTATCTTCCATCACTCTTCCTATCTTTCTCTCTCTCTCTCTCTCTCTCTCTCTCTCTCTCTCTCTCTCTCTCTTTTTCCTTTTGGTACCAGAAATCAAACTCAAGACGTTGTACTTGCCAGGCAGACACTTATGCCACTGAGCTGTATCCCTGGCCCCTTCCTCTTTTCCTCCCTCTTTCTCTCATTTTTCCTCTTCTCATCTAGTTGAATTTGTTTAAAGACATATGAGATCAGACATTTCTTTAAAATGTGATACTCAAATTGTTAATATGGTTACGTATTTTTCTGTAATAGGTATGTAATTTTTAGGATACTGACATAAATTTTATTTTATTATTTTAAGTTAAGCACCATCATTCATATAATATTGAAGCAAAACTACTCTAAAAACAATGCCACTATAAAAAATACATAACATATTTATTCTTCAAAGAATTAAATGAAAGTGCCTCTTAGCACCTAGAAATGGAAACAAAGTAAAAAGTTGTAACTATTTCCTAATCAACCCCAAGGGTACACAAAAGAATGAGCTCTTTCCCTTTTGTTTTCGAAGAATTAGATATTTGTCTTGGCGAAGGTATGTCCTTCAGAGGTCTTGATGGATGCCCTAACTTCATCCTAAATCGTGTACCACCACTGCTTACAAAGCTAATGACTGGTGTCCAAGGCACTAGAAGCAGGCTTGGGAAGGAATGGTGGTGCTGTTAATTTCCCACATTCAGAGTTCATGTCTATCACCTTGCATCCCTTCATGAATACTTTCCAAAGCCAAAATCAAAGCTTTCATCTCAGCTCCCAGTCTTAAGTGCATTCAGCCTGAGGTCAAGTTGCTTCCCAATCTACCAGCCTGCTGGCCCAGCTCTTAAGAGCCCACCTTCTCCTAGGCCGCCTTCTTTCCAGAGCCTCCTAACTGCTGGTCTGCCTTGCACTGTCTTTGGTACCACCCTCTTTTCAGCTCTCTTGGTAACGAAGATGCTCCAGGGCATTCCCTACCTTTTTCTGGAGACTCCAGAATGGACTTTCCACTCATCATCCCACCTTGGTCCCCTTGCCCGTCTGCAGATAACTCCCACTTAGTTATCCTGTCCTTCTCTCCATGGGCCCTCTCCTCCCCATCAGAGCTTTCTGTTTCCAGCCTCTCAGGAGTAGTGCTTCTACTTCAGTGCCCCACACGGGGATCCTTTTTAAAGCTTCAGGTTCTTCCCAGTAACCTGTTAAACACAAATGCTCACAAGCCTGACATTCCATTCAAATTCTGGTTTTGTGCTTCTACCCATACCCTCTTTTCCAAAAATTTTGTCCAGTCTCTCTGTAGACCCCTCTCTCTGCTACCCCAATACCATCACTGAAGCAGTGATGTTTTCTTCCAGCTAGCACCTACTACCAGCCTCTCTCTGGTGTGCTGCTCTGCCATTCCCAGCCTGCAAGACCTTAGGTCACTAACTGATCTCACATCCTGCCAGCCTCGTCTATGTAACCAGCACCATATTCTAACACCCTCGCTTCTAGCCAGCCATTCCTTCAAAGGCTGGTATCTTTCTATACTACAGTTCTCTTTTTTTTTAATTTTATTTTAAAGAGAATAAAACAAAACAGAAGAAAGCAGATCAATATACAACAGTTCTCAATCATTTGTATGAATCACCTTTTTAAAAACTACTTAAAAATTATGCATAAAGTAAATCACACTAGATTTCTCAGTCTTAGATCTGTGGATATCTGGGGTCAGCTAAATCTTTGTTGGGGTCTCTGTCCTGTCCAGCAGAGGAAGTTTAGTACCATCCTGGAGTCTGAACACTGGATGTTAGTATCATATCTGTGTAGGTATAGACACAGAGACAGACACAGGCACACATACACATGCCAGTAATAGCAACCAAAATATCCCCAGACACTGCCAAATAGCCTCTGGAAAACAAAATTATCCCTAGTTGAGAACCACTGCATTAGTGGTAAAGAATTTAATATTTAGAAAATATCTGAAGTAAAATATGTTTATGAGGATCTTTTTATAATGTAAATATCCCTCCTCATTTTCCAAATGAAAAGTTTAGATTGCTGTATATTGAGCTCTGCCTAAGTGGAATATGCCCAAACATGGATGCACATATATTCATGCAACTTGATACTTACCTATGTGTTATTGGTCAGTTTTATAGCCTGGATCTGAGGCTGCTTCATCATGAATGCATGTTTCTGTCAAATCTGTCTAGATCTTGAGCACTGGAAAGGCACAAAGCTCTCTCATCTCACTTTCTGTAAAGTGTGCAGCTACTGCAGCTGCATGATACATCTGGAGGGAACTCAGGGCAACTTGCGGCAAAAATGATGTCATCCTTATAGCAGATGCAACATTTCCTTCCCCTTGAGGCAGTACACAGCTGAAGAGTTGATAGCCCACATTTTTATAGCTATAATCCTGAAGCCTGTTCTGAATAGATTTTCAGATTAAAAGGAAACCAACTTTTCTCAAGTATGCAAGACAATAATTATTGGTGTAAATATGTGAGCCCAAAGCCACACACTGACTCTCCAAGCAAAAACAGAGGCCACTATCAACCATTTCTGGTCACCATCCTCCTTCCCTTCCCTTCCCTACTGTTCTAATACACTTCACCTTGTTTCTTCCTAACCCAAACCCTCTTTCAAAACAGGAAATGATCTCAGTACCAAGGTTCTAAAATGTCAATGCCCGCAAGTGCCAGAGAGCTGATATTAATGAAGAGAGGCAGTGTTACCTTATGATGGCAGCTTATTTTAAAATTTTCAATTGAGATAGACATTGTTTATCTGTTATATGATAAAAATATTCTCACTTTTATCAAGAAATAGGTACTTTCTTTTTCACAGACTACTTTGATCATTCCATTTTTTATAAAGATAAAAATTCTGTGAAATACTGCTCATAATGCAAGAACAGAGATAAATGACAGTTGACATTTAGTGGTAGAATTGGGGCACAATAGGGATTAGTGCTGCCTGCAGAGACCTAGAAAGGGTGTCTCTTTCCTGGGGTGTAGGACTGCTTGTTGTTAATTATTGCCTTTAGAAAATTTGGGCTCAGAATTACCACCACAATTTCACAAGAAGCAAGGATTCTGGATTTTATGTGAAATTTCTTGGTTTTAAAACTTGTCAAAGATTTTTAAAAACACTTTGTAAAGCAAACACTGCAGACTACCAGTGCATGTACGCTCTTGATCAAAATTCATTATACCAGTCTATTTCCTTTCTTAGTGATTTGCATCTTCAAGTGTTCTCACTCTTGATCGTGAATTGAAAGGTAATGTGGGCCACAAGGAGAGAAAAAAAGGAAACTTAGCTAATATTCCTTGTGCATGATGCCAAGACTTTCTCTAAAACTAACAAATATGCTTTGGCTTTAGAAATTCTTGTCAGAAGATATAATCCAAAACTGCTTTGTCCCTTTTTCTACCATAAGACCTCAGATAGGAATCAAAGGTTCATTGTGTCCTCACCCATTTTTTTGTGTCCAATTCATTTTCTGGATTAATCTCTGACTTGGTCCTTCTGCTTCTTCCCCTCCTCTGTTTCCAGTGGGTGGCACTTGAAGCCTTGGAACTCCATGACTGACATCTCACAGCAGTTAAAGATTAACATGATGCAAAGCTTTGTTCCTAATACTAAGAATTAAATGTAAAAGGAATCAGGATTAGTATGTTAGAAAATAACTAAAGGATAAGCCATCCAAGGCTTTTAAGTCTGTAAAGCAATGACATAGAGTGGAAGCTACCATTAATGAAAAATATTAAATCAGAAGAGTCTGAGCTCTTCCATGAATGAGGAAGTTCAATATAAAATTGGGAGAATAAGATGGACATGATGGTGCATACTTCTAATATCAGCACTCTGAAACTGAAGCAGATGGATTACAAGTTCAAGCCCAGCCCAGACAACCTAGGTATTTACCGAGACCCTGTCTTAAATATAAAAAAAAAAGGGTTGGGGATATAGCTCAGTGCAAAGTCCCTGAGTTCAATTCCCAGTACTGGGAAATAAATAGAATGATTAACATGCTAATAATTTGGTGGCTTCTTTTAAAGTGTGAAAGTATAGACTTATCCTGAATCCTAACCTACCCAGAGTTTTTGCTAGCTCTGAGTTCTTAGTTCTAAAGATGGATCAGAATTCATCTTTATCATTTTTGGGGGCAAGGGGAGTTATTCATCAGGCTTCCTTACTAGTTACTTCTTTACTAGCTCCTCAAATAAACAATGTAGCCTGCAGATACTTCACTCCTTTGAGCTGCCCAGAGAATTTGCCATTACCATGGATAACAATGACTCCCTTAAAACTCCAGGATTGGTTCTGCTAGGCAAGTGATCTCATCTAGGAAGTAAGATTAATCAGATGGAAAAAGGCCTCCAAATTCAGCTCCTCTCCCCTCATTCTTAGGCATCACCTTTTATTTTAGATCTATCATCAAGGTTAATCTGCTTTATATTTATTACCTATGGGCCATGTGTCTGTCAAGAAGTTCCAGAGTATTTCTTTCTAGGCCCTGCCATCCTGTTAGAATTCACTCACAAGAATTAAGCTAGCGAGGCTGCTGATTTTATCCATGTAGGAGAAAGCATTGAATATACTATACACTAAGAAGACAACTTCATTATCTGTTAAACAATTTGTAGTGCAAATGTACAAGTTTTCCCTTCCATATCTCAAGTTTCTCAGAATCAAATTTTGTAAAATCACTGTTAGCTGCAAATAGATAAATCTTGAAAACATTCTGCTAAGTGAAAAGCCACATACTGTATGATCCCATTTGTATGAAATGTCCAGTTAGCAAATCTGTAGAAACAAAATGCAGATTAGCGGTTGCCGAGAGCAAAAAGGGTAGAGGAGAAGGGAGTTATGAGGGGGTGACTCTTAAAGGTATGAGGTGTCTTCTTGGGATTGATGGTGATGACAGTTTACAACTCTGAATGTATTAAAAACCACTGAATTATATGGTATGTGAATCGTATCTTAATGAAGTTGTTCCCAAAAAATAATTTTTAAAAAGATAATATTTTACAATGTCAGCCTGTTTTACCTACAAGATATTCAGCAACTCATCAGAGACTGGCAAATGCCAACACCCCCCAAAAAAAAAATCTAGATCCTTTGTCGAATAAACAGATGGAGTTTGCTTTCATAAAAATATATTTGATAAAGTGACAGTGTAGTTCTGAGAAATAATGTGTGTGAGCAAATAAAAATTGGGTAAAATATATGAACTATCACATCCTATCATGGATCTTGTTTGGGGGAGACAAGGCTTCTTTAGCAGTTGCCTGGGACAACACGTAGATGCAGCTCCTCAGGTAAAGAGGCTTCAGAACTCACGCGACACTGACACTGTGACGCACGTTAGTGTCCAGGCGTTGTAACAGAACTAATATTCCATGTGCATTTGTGCATTTGCCTCATTTGGGCATGTTGGCAAGCATGTTACCAATGTAGTGAGTATGGAAAAAGAGAAAAGATGGTGACTTTGAAATTAAATAGCAGAAAATAGGTTCTATAGGAGGATCCAGGAACATGCGATGTTGTCAAGTGTATCCATTAGCCTGAAGAGAACCCCACCTACCTAGTTATTATGTGTGGGATGTTATTCCCTGGTGGGAGTTATTTAATGATGAATAATGGACTAAGACATAATGATTATTGTATCATTGCTGTCTTAGATAAATAAGATGGTTCAAAACTAATATAAAGAACAGAAAGCAATGAGTAGGGCACACTAGTATGATCATGTAAGCAGCTGCCATTAACTTAGGTAGACATTTCTGTAGATTTGATGATTTAAGACATTTAGTCACTTCCACCTGCCAAGAAAATAATCCAGGAGAAATAAGAGAGTAAAGCAAACCCCCTCTCTCAGAGCAGTCAGAATGTGAAAAGAGCCCAGTCCACTTTCTGAATTAGTGTTGGATTCCAGGACTTACAAGAACCTTAAAGGTCAAACCTAAATAAATGAGCTTAATAAATACCTAAATAAATGAGCTACAGAAAAGAGGAAATCTTCAGTGTCCTACTGTCGGTGCCAGAAGTTGAAGCCAGCAGGTGTAGTGAGATAGGATGACGTATGGTAAGCTAAAGGTGGATTACCCCACCTTCCCAACTATGATTAACATTCTTAGCTGCCATGTTGTAGCCTTGCTTAAGGCATGTCCCATAATCAACACAGTGCCCAACTGGGTTACAGTTGATTCCTGCACCTGAGAATAAAGGGAAATGACTTGGACCTTTTTCCCCCTTAACTCTGTAGTCCACATTTAATACCAAGAACTGAGAAGTCTTCACTCTGTCAGATCAGCTGTACATAGCTGAGAAATCTAAGAGGTTAAATTGTAGCTCTCCTGACAATATCAATACAATGTAATCCATCTGTCTTTTCCAGGAAGATGCATGTGTTAGCATGTAGTTTAAAAATTACTTTCTAAGTAGGTGTCTATATGTCCTCTCCACCACTTGTTATTATGTCATTTTCAGGAAAACTATCTTTGTGAATGTGAGCTGATGTCTCACTGCTTAATTTGCATTTTTTCTGTAGTGATGTTGAGCATCTTATGTTTTTTCCATCATGTTTTCCTTTTTATTTTATTGAGAAAAGACCAGAACTCAGTTCCTTATATATTTCCCAAAGGGAGAAATCATGTTCTATTCCTTTTTATCTTCTCAGCATAGTAGATGCTAAATGTTTGCTAATTCATGAATAGATGAGAGATTGAATAACACAAAAGCCATATAAGTTCCCTTTTTTGTTGTCTAGATCCCTCCCAGAATTTGCTTTTTAAAATGTCTGATGAGAGTTTTGAAGTGAACTCAATGAATGAATCATGGTTTGCATGAAGCCAAAATAAAATAAGAAAAGCTGTGATATAATTTCATAGATTACCAAATCTCACTTTGAAATCATTTACCTGCCTCCTAAGAAGTAAGATTTTTCCTAAATTAAAGTCTGAGCAAAGTAATTTCTAAGAAATTATGAAAAGGATTCATTTTCTTCTGTTTTCTTTATGGCTTTTGTTCTCTGAAAAATAAGCCATGAGCAACCTAGTTTAATAAAAGGTTTGTGGAAATGTCATGGTAAAATACACAATAAGTTACCAGTCATTTCAATCTACCAAATCTTTTACTGAGACTAACTTTGCTGAATCAAAGAGCTTCCTAAGAACCATGATGGATCATTTTGTTTTCTCAGTCTCTCTTTTCTTCACACACCAAATAATTGTACCTTGTTTTGATGTTTTGGCCTTACCTAAAACTGTGCTTTTGTGGTGAAGAGTTGATACATGTGGAACTGAACTTGCCCTTCTGAAGCAGGTTCTTGGGGGTTGGGGACACTGTCTCCATGAAGAAGAAACAAAGCTAGGCAGGTAGCTTCTGTTTTTTGTTTTGTTTTTTTTTTTTTAACTTCAGTTTCCTGGGTTAAGAAATTTAAATTGACAAACTAAAAGTACCCTAAAGAAGGAATTTAAGATGGCTGAATTTTCTTTTCTTCAATAGAACCACTATTTGTTCATACTATCCAATGTTATTGGATTATTTATTATAATATCTCAAGTGTACCACATTGTTTTAGATGGCCTTTATCATTCTATTTAAATCTCTATTTTTAGAAAAGACCAGCATATTGTATCCTGGGCACTGGAAGTTAATAGCCCCTGGGTTTAGTCTCTGCTAGTAAAATCCAGTGTAACCATGAGGAAAGCCTAACCCAAAAGGCCAGTTTCTTCAGAAGTACTTAGAGATTTCCCAGGCCCTTCCCATCTGTTAAGGTGTCTGAAATCAGTGCATAGTTCCTTGACCCCAAAGTAGTTGAAGTCTTTCAAGAACAAGTTCTGAAATAAACCTTGTGAAGGAAATTGTGTGATCCAGAATTCAGTGTTCCAGGTAGTCTAAATCCTGGTCTCTCTACTTGATCCGTGGGCTACGACAGCCTCCCTAGCTGATCTCATCTGCACAGCAGCCAGGATCTCATCAACGTTCAGGCCAGTGTTTATTCTGCAATTGTAAGATACTTGCTGCTCATTTTATTAAGTCTCCTGTCATCACCTCCTCTTGGAAAACCAATTTTGTCACTGGTCAGATAGCCTTAGCCCTGGTGTATCTCTGACTTGCACATGATATCTTACCTCCTTCTTTTCACCTCCTTAACAGGGTACATCCCCAGCTATTTGGACAAGGATGAGCTCTGTGTAGTGTGCGGTGACAAAGCCACTGGGTACCACTATCGCTGTATCACGTGTGAAGGCTGCAAGGTAAGAGCCCTGCTGGCCCCCTCCCAGTGTGCTACTGGAACTCAACATTTGAGTTCGAATTAAAACCAGATCTCAGCATTCCTCACCTGTGAGCATCCAGGGATCTGGTGGTGCTCTTATTTTTGACATGTTCAGAAACTGAATTTGCAAGAGTGTGAGGTCTGGTTTCTTCAGCAAGTGTTTTTAAAACAGGAAGACGAACAAGAAAATCAAAAGAAATTCATAAAAACGTTTGAGTTTTAAAAGGCATACATTTTTAAATACATTATCATCCCAAGAAATTAACAAGCTAAAAGCACAGTAACATTTCTTCTATTTTATCTCCAAAATTGAAAGAGTTAGGGCTTGCTCTATCACAGGCTGTTTCCACTGTTAAATCTGCATGATGTGCCCACTTAAGTGTTCCATTAGGAAATATCTCTGAGGCTACTTAGGTTCAATTATGTTCCGAAGTTGATCTAAAGTGGCTTTCTGTACAGCCTGCAGTAAGGAGATTCAGGTCGTCCATCAGGTAATTGTATTTTCTGCAGTCCTTTCTTCAAGAGATACTTAACAAGAACAAACCAGAAAACAACAGTCCATTCACTTCCCAAAAATGAGTCTAAATTTGCCTAATTACAATCTTCACCAACAAAATTAAGATGAGCTTTATGGAAAATATTTTTTGGGCAAACAACCTAGCCTAGAAAATAAGGTCTATCAGAAATGTGAAGAAAGCTTAGCCCAATGCTGTATTCAGCATTCAGTTAATGTCTTATAAATGATGCTGTGTTTCAAATCAGGGAAGAATTTTTAAAATTATTTTCTTTCTAAATGTTTTATATTTAAAACCTATCAAAGACTAAATTCTTAAGCAAAAATTGTACTAAAATTTGAAGTAAAAAACTCTGTCTTCCCTCCTCCTTTGCCTACCTAACTTCCTCTTCTTCCCTACCTCTGAGACCCCTTTCTTCCTGCTCTTACCCTTAAACTCCCAAAATTAACATGTTACTTCATTTTACACCAAGTAGTGTTCCATTTCCCTAGTAGAAATTTTTCCATGGAAATACCCTACTTTTTGTACACGAAATTAGGAAATGCTTAAGAGAAGCTGGCTAAAAATGTTGCAATTATACAAGCATTGAAAAAAGGTAATTGCTAAGGTCCCAAGGCTGTATTTTGAATATAGTGTAATATGCTCTTCATTTATCCAGACCTCTTTGATCTGGATTTTGTAGTTCTTCAATGAAGACTGGGTAAAAGGTTACCATTACAGCTATGGAAATAATGTCTTAACAAGTTTAATGAAGCTAATAACAAGTAAGTCCTGGCTATTTATTAATTAGAAGACTTGCAAACCCTCTCTTGAAAGCACAGTTTTATTGACTTGAACTGAAAGTAATAAAACTATAACTTTAGATGTATTCTCTAATTCCAAAAGCTCAGTGATTGAAGCTGGCCTTTTTTTCTATATTAGCCTTAATTTAAAAGGCTTTACCTGCCTGATTATGCAGCACTGAGAGTCTTTTAAATCTACTTCTTATGATACATTTTGAATTCTAGGAGAGAATCTAATGAAAATTGCATTTAATATTTAACTCTACTAAGGGGCTCTACAGGCTAACCGTGCCATCCAGAGGACTGAATGCAGTAGTAGCAATTGCCCCTACCTGAAGGGAGAATTGAGCCTATTTACCTAAGTTCCTGCCTGGCTAAAATCAGCCAGCCTCTTTTCCCAGGGCCATTGGCTCTTTGGAGCCTGATTCAACTTGTAGTTTCCTTAAAGAAAAATCATAGCAAAAGGCTAGATTTTTCAGCCTCCATGTCTGATGAGAACAGTACTGTTTCGAGGATTACCTGCATCATAAAGCCACAAAGGAGCCTTTCTTGGGTGCCAGTG
Organism: Dasyprocta punctata; assembly: GCA_004363535.1. Classification (NCBI taxonomy): domain Eukaryota; kingdom Metazoa; phylum Chordata; class Mammalia; order Rodentia; family Dasyproctidae; genus Dasyprocta; species Dasyprocta punctata. The sequence continues at coordinate 36,104 of RJWM01009881.1, read as the reverse complement.
CTGGGGGCTGCGGATCATTTACTGTAATGACAAAGCAGCTTGGAAAAAGACAAGGACTTTTCAATTGATGCATACTTTTAAAGAATGGTGAAAGATGAAAAGGTTTATGTTCTATACTGTTGACTCAAATCTGCAATTTAAAAATATTTCTACCCCATATAATATGGGTACAATCATTTTTGCCCATTTTTACCTTGACAAAAGTGAAATCTTTTGGGCATATTTTGTCTATTGGGATGTGCCAATTTTTATATGCATCTTAGAGGAAGCATGTTGATGCTTCCCCACAATAAACTATTTTCTGAGAAATACCCAAAGCTGCCCAAATAGCAAACTAGGAGAGTGACATGTGGCTCTTTATCTCACTGATTAGTACATCATCTTGAACTGCCAAGAAGTAGATCCCATTCTCAGAATGCACAGAAACACATCTAATATTGGTTTAGAAAGTAATACCTCTGCTCACCAACAAATCCATGAAATATAGGTCCTTATTTATTCTCAAAGACATCTCTTGTCAGCTGTTTCTTTTTTGGGAGGCAGGGGGGTGCTGCTGAAGATTCAACCCAGTACATCACAGATGTGAAGCACAGGCTGTACTGATGAACTAAAAGGATTTCTTTTCAATAAGTAAATTATGAATAAATTTATATATAAATACTATTATAAATGTCTTCTACCAAGTTTACTTCCAGGAGTTAACTTTGTCATTTTTTAAAATTAAGGGACTAGCACTTTTACATTTACTCATATAAACTGCATTTACTCATATAAAGTCCTTCATCATATGTAAAAAATATGCTTAGCTGTACTTAGGAGCTAACAGTATAAAAGGGATTGGGCCCATGAAGTATCTAAGAAAGCACCATGAATAGTACAGTAAGGCACCACAACACCTTTATCAAAATGAGCCACATATAAATTATTTCATTCCGTTAAAGAGTACACAGAGTAGCCTTTTGGGAGAAATAGGTGCCCCTCCTTCTGGCATTCACCTTACCTTCTCCTGAGCACTGTCTCACTTTTCAGGAGGCCCTGACCCCTACTCCCTTAGCTCAAGCAGGGATCAGAGTGTGAGAGAGAAAAAGTCACCCCAGTTCCAGACAGAGACACCCTTTTCCTGTCCTTATACCAGCACTCTACACTCTCTTGCTGGGGGTCTTGCATTTTGGTATTTCCTCCTCTGGAGAAATGTGGCCTCCTCCAGGAGGAGAGTGCTGACCTGCCCCTCCCCTACATGTGCTCTGCCAGGAATCTCTGGGTTTCTTTTGCCCTCCTCTACCCTCCTTGGACAGAGGGGCACCTAGAGGAGAGCAGTTCACAGAGAAATGTACATTTCAGTCACATCACATACTCCAATATTGAAGTTTTGGCAGGATTTACCCACCCTGAAGACCCAGGGAAGCACTGCTGATGTCCCATACTGAGGCCGCCCTGTAATTTCATAATCCTGCAACCATGTATCCATATCATACAGATGCACAGACTCAAGTGTTTAAGGATGCAAAATCCAAATATAACATGACAGTTTTTCTACTAGAACTTGAACAGTGGAAATGATAAAGGATTTATACACATGTCCCCAAACAAGCCTACAGGTCTCAGTCTTCCCGGGTGCTTTGACAGATTGTTCTGCTGTGGACCTTTTTATTACACAGAAGAGTTTTGTGTGCAATTGTGCATCTATACATAATCTAAATCAAAAAATGAGATAATTAAAATGTGGGCTAAAGCAAGGACAATGGACATTTCAGGTTCACCATTTATCTAACAGAGCGGCCCCCTTCACATTATTACAGAAAACTCCATAAAACCTTGCTAATCTACCAAAACAGATAAAATGGAGGTTTTTGAGTGGTGGGTGGGAGGGGACTGTTTATAACCTATTCATTTAAATAATACAGTAAGCTCACTTCATTTCACATTGTATAAGCTGTTAAGCAAGTGAGATTTGGGGTACATATCCTAACCAAGTTCCAAGAATTACCGCATGACTTGAAGCAAGTGATTTAACCTAACAATTAGCTTTTTTCACCTCTACAATGGAGATATTAAGAGTACCTCCCTTATAAATTAGATCGTGGGGAAGAGAAGAAGATTTGGAATCCATCCAACAGCCCTTTGCTGTGTATTCCTTACATGTGCCCACTGCCCTTATTAATTCCCACAATTTGGGATACAGTTGCTAAGACACAGGGATCATACCCACAAAAGTTCTAGTAGGACCCCCTTAAGGATTGTACGTGAGTCACCCCCCTGAACCTAGAATTAAGTAGTACAGTTCAGAAAGGAAGAAACATACTGAGTTTATAGGTGAATGTATACAGATATCAGAGTAAAAGAGGGTTATGAAAAGAAAAGCTTCAGTGCAATCAGTTTTGGGGAATATTTGGTGGAAAATCTGAAGAGTGTTTGAAAGACTGAAGGCCATCTCAAAAGTCAAAACAAGAATTAAATGAAATTTCTAGATACAGGTAATGAATCTATTTAATTACTTAATGATTACATTATTAAGTGGTAAAGTATCACAGGACTCTAGCTCTTCCTTTTCCTAGTATAAATTAGTAAACTCATAGCTTAATTTAGCAGCACAATTATAACATGCTATGAAAAATAATATTATTCAATGTATAGAAAACAAAAGCAAGCACTAGATTTTTTATTGGCTTCATTTCCTTGAATAACATTCAAAATGGTATTGACTCTGCAGTCCTTTGACCTCTCCTTCAGTTCCTTAGATTCCCTATAGGCCTACTGTCCCATAGAAGAGGAAGTTGATAATACTAGAATCCCAAATATATGTTAAGGCCCCAAAGAATTCATCTCACAATTATATGTACTCAAAATTCCAGAATCATTTATTTCTAGAAAATATGAAACTGTTGTCTTGGGTCTTTCTTTCTCGTGTAGGGTTTCTTTAGAAGAACCATTCAGAAAAATCTCCATCCATCCTATTCCTGTAAATATGAAGGAAAATGTGTCATAGACAAAGTCACACGAAATCAGTGCCAGGAATGTCGCTTCAAGAAATGTATCTATGTTGGCATGGCAACAGATTGTAAGTAGATCATCTTCATTTGCTTCATGTTCATATTCGATTGGGGAAGGATTTGATTCAAGATCAACCAGGCAGAAAAGCAGTAAGGACTCACATAGACAGAGAAGGGAATACATGACTTCCCCAACCCCACCCCTCCCCACATCCCACTTGCCACCCAGGGAGGTTGGAGCCATTGCTGTGTGAGCTTTATCCTACTCCTGTCTAATCAACTCTTATCTCTCAAAGTAGCCAGATGATGCGGGAAGTGAAGAGGTTAAATTATCCCTGTCATGTTTGGAGGGTGGATGTTACAAATGAGAGGTCTCATCCTTTTAACTTGGTAAAGTAATTTTCACACACAGGCTTCATGTGGTAAAAGCCTCCTAGTCTATTGTCTTATTTTTTTCAAAAGCAAAGACAAATTATTTTATGGACATTTTTGGAAACAGGGCATAGGCAGAAAGTGTCCAGGAAATTTCTAAAGCATTCAAAGCTGAATGTCATTGCATGAAGCATCCTTCATTTGGTTGCTTCTTGTATTTTTAACCATAAAGACATTGGAGCTGAAATTGTCATACCCAGTGTTCCCAATGCCACAGCATATGGTGGTAAGATTAGCCCTTGGGGTCTCTCCTCCCCACACTGTGTGAGGGACTTACACCAGTTACCTTAATTAATCATAAAAAGCAGAGTTGTGTTCCTCTTTCCTTTTGTCAGACATCAGTATTAATGATTTCTACTGCCATAAATTTTTGCACATCAGTGAGGGATTCCAACTGTTAGCTAAAAATTAAAAAGGAAAAGAAAAACAAAGGAAAGAAAGAGAAAATTCAGTGAGGATTCTTTCTGATATAAAAGGGAATAATCATGGTTTAACCTTATGCGATAAATAGAATTCTCTCTGAGAGAACAACCACCACCAAAAAAAAAAAAAAAAAAAAAAATCTATGGAATATCCTGCTTTGCATGATAAGGAAGACAGAATGGAGAATCATTCAAAAGGAAGAGGGTCGTGTTATGGTGTTAGGCTGAAAATCCTGAGTTAATCCCCACCTCTAGCTGTGTCTGTTCTTTATCTTTTAAAGGCTTTAGCCTTGCCAACAATATGCCTGAGAAGGATATGTGAATATGATTAACTTGGACCAAACACTTAGATATGTTACTATAGTGAACCATTATGATTGATCATCTATTTCATTTTTTCATTAAGAACTTCAAGATACGAGTGTTTTGAAGTTAAGAAACTCTTAATCTAGACTATGTAGAGATAAAATTTTGGGTGTTCCTTTCTTATTTGGGAGACATTTTAAGAGCTCAGGCTTTATAATTTTAAAAAGTATTCTTTGAAGTTCAGCACTGCCAGTTATTAGCTGTGTGACCTCCAGTATTAAGCCTTAGGTTCCTCTGCTCTGACTTTACTACCAACTCTAGAGGGTTGTGTCTAGGATTATACTAGATAATTCATGTCGAATGTGAACAGTCTCTGACACACCAGACACATTCAGACAGTGTGGCCCTGGGTATTATTACCCTTTGCTGCAATAACCAAGTGACTTAGCAGGCTTTTTCCATATTTCTAACCATTATAAATGCTCATCTTGATGACCCAGTCCAGTCTAGATTACCTGGGGTTTGGCATTCTATTTATGGGTTATCTGGGAACCTTGATTCTCTTCCTTCTCTGCTTTATTTTTCTTTTCCTACCAGGTCATTAAGAAATGGTCTTAGAACAGTGATGTTGTAGAACTACAGTCAAGAGTCTTAGGCCTGGCTCTGCTATGAACAAATCACAACCTCTCTGGATCAATTTCCTCCTCTGTAAAAGGAGGAAGTTGGATGATACCTAAGGTCCCTTCTGGTTCTATAACACTGTGACTCTGCAACTTCCTGTTCCACTGATAGTCACTAAGAGACTAGTGAAATGGTTTTGTTTTGGAAGTTAATCACGGAAGTACAGGATACTGTTACCTGCTCTTCTTGCTTCCCTTTTGCACAAGTGATAAAGGTTGCAGTTACAATATTCAGTACCTCATGCAGTGTATTACTGACCTCATTTCATTTAGGAAGAAATGAAAGAAAGCGCAGAGAGCATAAGTAACTTTTCAGAGCCCACACAGTCAGAAGTATTAGTGTCAGAATTGAAGTCTTTGTCTGTCTAGAGTTCAAAGCCTGAGCTCCTTAATTACCATTGCAAGTTGATCAAGTACGGAGCAGTGTAAAGTGAGTATCTGTGAAGCTCAAGATAGGTCCAGCCACATTCTAATTAGCCCTTAAAGGAGCCAGTGAAGAGTTGGGGTCCTTTTCCTCTGAAGAGGAAATTAGGAGCCTCCCATTACCACTCCACAATTTCTCTTTGACCTGAAGACTCCTTACCATTTTAAGAGGAATCTTAAGGAAGGAGGGAAGAACAAAACCATGCGTAAATTCAGAAGACTGACTAGACAAATGTACATGTGATCCTGCCAGTAGAATAGACTTCACTTCCTTTCCTCAGGCTCCCTTCTGTGGAGCTACAGGGCCCAAAACCCAAGTTTTCCCAGGTCTTTGTTTTGAAAAGTTGACTGGGCATTGGGAATTTGGCACAAGGGCTCATGTTGGACAATGGCTGACCAGTAGCAATTTGCTACCAAAGGAAGAAAAATCCCCAGTGTGACCTATCTTCCCCTTAGGAAACTCACAGAGCCACTTGTGCCTCAGTGGCCCCCACCCCTGAGGCTCCTGGGTGTGCAGTCTGCCACATGTTTGGGTAATATCCATGTGTATCTTCACCTTTCTCCCTCCCAGTGGTGCTGGATGACAGCAAGAGGCTGGCCAAGAGGAAGCTGATTGAGGAGAACCGGGAAAAGAGGCGGCGGGAAGAGCTGCAGAAATCCATAGGGCACAAGCCAGAGCCCACGGATGAGGAATGGGAGCTCATCAAAACTGTCACTGAAGCTCACGTGGCCACCAATGCCCAGGGCAGCCATTGGAAGCAGAAACGGAAATTCCTGGTAAGGTATCCTTGCACAGTTCACTGTCAGTCTCACAGTAGGTACCTTCCACCTCAACTCAGTGAGTCCTCAGAATCCTGGGGTACTGATGTGATTCCCCATTTCACTAATAGAGAAACAGCAGCTCTGATAGGACAAGGACCTTGCAGAGCCCAGATGCAAATCAGGCCTATGTGAGACTTAATACCCCTCTTACCTTCACAGTCCCTCCTGCTCTTCACAGTTCACTGAATTCCAAAGCCGCTTCTTAGAACTCATTACTTCGGTTTGTGTTTGCTGTTACTAAGGCCAGTTTTGAACAAACTAGTGAAATTCACCATCTGCTACATTCATTTCTCCTCTCAGACGTCCAGTAGGTACATGCTTAATCCTCTAAGATTACTCCAAAATAGCATGCTGCTTTAGAATAACTTCTAGGGTGAAGTGTCCCATACCACAAATGTGTTTTTATGTCAATAGAGGTCAAAATTTTTAGCTTAAAATAATGAGATTGAGTCCAGAAAGACAATGGAAATGAAGAAGTAGGGGTGCAGAGAGGGTGTGTAGGGAAAACAAGCCTGTTCAGACCCGTGGAATAATAGTTATCCGATAGTTTTATACAAATTTGCAGTTGTGAAGGCCTTTCCTATTTACTTCTCACCTAGACTTCAGAGTGTTTTGAAGAAAGTGGGAATTTCTATCCTCATTTTACAGAAAATGCAAACAGCCAAGAAGATTCCCTGCTAAAACTTGACTCAGGTTCAAAAGCTATCTCAGGTCTTTTGGTTCCAAGTCAGGCTCTCCACACACTTCATCAAATGGACTACCTGCTCCAGCCCACGTCTGGCCCTCTCCGAGACTGACCCTGCTCCTAGGTAGTGACTGGAAGCCCTCGATGAGTAGTTGCTGAATCTTGATGTCAGCAATGCTGCGGGCCCATTTGTATCCCCAGGGAACTTCAGAGAACTTCTTAATTTGAACACAGAGATATAGTAGTAGAATTATCCTTGTATCTTAGATCACTGTTGTAACAAAATGGTTTTTTGTTAACATAACAACTTTACAGAAATTTTAGGAAAGAAAACATTTACATGTAATCTACCTGCCCTGAAGCAATTCTTTTCATTGTCGCAATGAAATGATAATGCCAGCACTTTGTTGATGGCCTTCACTAATAGCAATGTTAGCAAATCCTTAGATGATCCTTACTATAAGCCAGGTACTATTCTAAGTGTTTTCCATATATTAACTTCCTATGCCAACCCTAAAGGTAGATATGATTGTTTATCTCCACTTTACAGTAGGAAAAACTGAGGCAGAGAAGTTTAGGAAGCCTATCCAAACTCCCACAGGTCATACATGGTAGCAGCCATGCATATCATGCAACTTGCCACCTGCACAAATGTAAAAAGCCTCTGAAAGAAATGAACTCCTTGCAAGGGCAGCGTTATGGTACATTCACCTTACATCCTTACCCTCATGCTGCTGTATCTGCCAGAAAATTGGAAAAAAAAAAAAAAACACTATTCTCAATCAATAGATCGATGTTACCCAATATATACAGGGCAGAGCAAGACAGTGTCCTGACTTACCACAAGCCTAAGTCTGTCATTGCTCTGATTGTGTCAACTTCAAATGGTTGACTGCCACTTCCAATCCTGGTGTTGCCTTCTGATTTCAACTAGTGATCAATGAGTAAAATTCAAGCTGAATTCTAAGTACAGGGTCAGGATATGAGACCAGTCTTGGACTTCTCCTAGAGAATTTTATATTTTTGTTTTACTTACTCTCAAAAAAGAATGGATACTCATTCTGGTAGTCACTAAAGGTAGTCATTAAACCAACTTCAGTGGTCATCAAGGTACTTCTTTCCAGATTCGAAGTACTTACTATTTTATTTAAGAAACATTCATTGAACAACTACTATAAGCCAGAAAGTCGGCCAGCCACATTACAGAAGAGAGAGACAATAAGGTTTAAACGAACAAGATAAATACAGGTAGTAAAAAGGCAATGAAGGCAATAAACCTGATGATAGGACAGAGTATTTGTGAACTGGAAATAGAGAAAGACTTCATTTCTCTAGACAGGAACACGTAGACAGAACATGGCTCTCCAAGGAGGTGGCATTTGAGCTGTGACTGAAAACTGAGAAAGTCATCCTCTAAGAAAATATTATATCTCCCCACACCTGGGAATTCCCTCAGCAAAGACAGCACAATATCTAGTAACAAGAACCAGGCTTGAGGTCTGCACCTGTAACTTACAGACTCCTGATGGTTTTCATTGGTCTGAAGGAACCAAAAAATATGGCATAGAATGATTTGTCCTGAGTTGTTTTTTACCAGGCCCACAAGATTCTCCACTCACAAAAGAGTTTTCTTTAGGAAACTTATAGTTCAGAGCGACTATTTTACACACCAGTCTCCCTCCCCCTTGGAGCTGCCATAAAATATATCTTCTGTAGATCCTCGATCTATTTAAGAAATTGTCATTCTTGATCCAAATATAAATAATTTCCTCTCGAAGCTAAGTATTCCTAGAGGGGAGAGATGAGAACTCCTCCTCTGTCCCATCTGTCTCTACAATGCATTTCATGTGTAGCAGCCAATTGCCTTCTGCTCTGAGTCACCCCTGCTCCTCCTGGTGCACAGAAACCACATTCCCTTCAGTATTAGTACTTCAGTGCCAGCCCCTGAAGTTCCAGTGGCTAGAACTCAAGGTAGCTGTACTTCAAGATGGCTGCCATTCCAAGCTCCCCTCTGTATACACAGCCAGTTTAACCTCTTCCTCTTTTCCTGGAATCTGGGCTATTCTGTGATTCCTTTAAATAATAGATTTTGGCAGAAAAGATGCTTGAGAGACTTCTAAGTTTGGGTTATAATAAGCTTTGTAGTTCCTATTCGAGTCACTTGGAGGTAGAAACCAAATACTATGTAAAAATGTTCAAGTACTCTGGGACAACCATGCTGTGAGGAAGCCCAAGCTAGGCACATGAGGAAGACAAGATTCCCAACCAACCCGGGCACCAGGAAAGAAAGGAAAAAAGGCTCCAATGACACCAATCTGTAAAGTCATTTGATGGCAGCTGTGTAAAGGACACCAAGTAAGACACCTCTAAACCCCAAAGAAGATACCCCTGAACCCCTAAAACAAAGATCATTTTAAATTGTTGTTTTAAGCTACTGTGTTTTGGGGTTGTTTGTTATCCAACAATAGATAAACAGAACAGAACTAAATATTTATGTGTTAAGTTGAACATACAGTTGTTCTGCTGGCCCATCCTTCGAAATAGTACAGTTAAACTCTGGATCCTAGTACATTTACATATTTATAGATACTCCATGCAGAGGGATGCCTCTGGTGAAGTACTTATGCTCAGAATAAAAACGTTATTCTCCTGCCTGCAAGGACATTAAGAATCCTTACTTGAAGACAGTTTTGCTAAATGGTGTGCATATCTGAAAGGTCAAGGGATAGATAAGCTTTTACACATGAGGGTTTGCACTGCCTGTGTGGCTGATCCCTTTTGTGCTTTCAACACTGCTGCACATATTATTTCATGGATTTTTGTGTGTTGCCCTATCTCATTTTGAAGACTAATTTGAAAGTATCTATTATGTGAATAATGGTATAGTAACATGTCATGAGAGATTAAGAATTACATCTTGTCATAAGAGCTAGAAGTATTCATTACCTGGAATGGGTTAGTAGTTTATTCCCCCAAAGGAATTACTTAACCTCCTTCCACCCAAGGACTAGAACTCAAGCCAGAAAAAGAGACTGGTGGTTGGACCTGGGTTTCAAATCTGAATTAGAGTCTTTGGCAAATGTGGAACTTTGGCAAAATCTATGTAGATTTTAATAATAAACCTAGAGCCATGCATTAAAATTACTTCAAAACACATTTAAATTATGTGCTTTTCTAGCTCTCTCCAATCTACTCAAATATCTGAGGCTACAAAACTGCCCAGTCTTACCACCAACAATTTGCATGATGGTAGCGATGATAGAAAGGAGAAGCAGGCTGAGAAGAAATAAGCAGTGTCCAATGTCAAACAAGGGAAAGCGAGTCTCTCCATCAAGGATAACTCACTTTGGTTCCTCCCTGTTGCGGCAAGTCATTTGCTTTGGCATAAACTGCAAAGCAGCAACAGTCTTGCCTTTCAACACTGTTATATGTCAACATCATCTTATTATTCTCTCCCTAGTTCATATGCAAAGGAGTGACTTTGAATGGACTTTCTACCAAATTTTAAATGTGATCATTAAAATCAGAGCAAGTCTGCCCAATTTCCCCTGGCAGAGTCACTGTCTGATTTCACATATTCTCAACTAGGGTAACCTCAGAGAAGCAGCATAAGCAGAGAGATCAGGTGGGGTGGGTGACTCAACCTTGTTTGAATAGTGCAATCAAGTCAGGAAGGCATCTAGCACCCGAAATTGTCATCACTTTAGAAGAAGGCTGGGGAGCCCTGTAATTAGGAGAATGGACACTGAAACCAAACATCCTGGGCTCAGCACTTGCCTCTGCTGCTATCGAATTATGCAACCTTGAGCAAGTAATTTCACTTCTCTAAGGCTCAGGTGCCCCGCATCTTTAACCAGATAGTATAAAAGTAGAAGTTACGCAGGATCTAACAGTGTCTGACATAGCGTTAAGAACCACATATGTTGTTACTATATGCATCATCCCTACGACCTTCGCTATCTTTCCTGCTCATCTCAGGAAAAGTGTGAGCCTGACACCATATCTCAAGCCCCCAACCTTGAATCACCATATCTTCTTGTCCAGCCTTGCAAAGGTGCAAGAAGATAGGGATGAGCAAGCAGAAGAAGGGCCTCATCTGACCCCGCCCTACTTTGCATGTGCCAAAGAGCTTCAAGGTCAAGCCAAGACACCCTTCCTTGGCTCTGAACCAGCTGGCCACTTGAAAAGAGGTCAACTGGTAGCACTTCCTACTCAGCTTGAACAACACTGATGCAACCGTTAAAACAGGACCAGCTAATCGACAGTTAACACCAGCCACCCCAAATGCTAAGCAAGGGTTGATGCCACACCGACACACACTCTTCACTCTCTTTTTGCATCTCTCCACCTCCCTGCCTAGGTGAGTCACCGTGAAGCCCTCAACCCCATCCAGCACATCTTCAGTCCCCAAGATATATTTCAAATTCTTCTGCATTTGTACACCCATGCTGCCTGGCCATTACAGTACACCCCAGTTGCTGCTATTGCCACCACTGTTTTCCTGTGGCACATGTCTTCCCACACATGACCACTAATCTCACCAGGCACCTGTGCTGTCCACAGCCTTTCAGTGGCCACCCCATTTGCATTTAGAATGAGCCCATGTCCTCTCCCTGGTCCACAGGGCTCAGCATGATGAGACCCTGCCTGCCTCTCTTCAACTCATGTCATTGCTGAACTCTTCCCACACGCGTCTCTGGGAACTTGGCACTGGCTTTTCTCTCTGCCTTAAATGTGCTTCCTCTGGCTTCTTGGAAGGTTACCTCCTTGGCATTATTTAGGTCAAAGCTCACATATTATTTTTCAGTGGGGCCTTAGCTGACCACCCCACCTCCAGGTACCTGTGGAGTACCTCCAGGCTTATCACAAAGCGTAATTCTTTGATGGATATACTTTTTCCTATTTATTGTCTGTCATCACTACAATGCAACTTCCTTGATGATACATTGTTTGTTGCTGTAATCTCAGTATCAAGTATCTATTCTAGAACTAGATCTGGTCTATAGTACATGCTCAATAAATCCTGGCTGAATAAATGTATAAATAATCATTTACTCATTCACTCAATCATCAAGCATTCTATCCTGCACCATCTGGGTCAATATCATCTTGTACATAGGAGATGTACACATAAGGCTTATCCTCCCTCTTTTGAAAAATTCTTATCATTGATGTATACCTGTGTACAATAACTACAATAAAAAGTGATAAATAGATGCCTCATGCCGTAGGAGGGATATATGTGAGCCACCACACATGTTCAGGTGATGTAGACATCATTTCAAACTGAGGTCACCTAGAAAGAAGTCTAGAAGACAGGGTTTTTACTTGGGTCTTGAAAAATGGAGAGGACTTAGAATGGACGAAGGTGAAAGACAGAAGTGGAGGCTTCAGCACAGTGGAAAAATGTAAAGCAAGTTGTGAGGGAGACATGAAGTCCACAGGATGGCTCCATAGGCCCACTGAGGACGAAGAGGAAAGAAGTCAGGGCGAGAGTTGGAAGTTCCCCCATGAGCAAGCTGGAGCAGCTGCACCCACAGAGGCAGAGTTAGGCCTTCCCCACAGTTCTGTGCGGGTGAGTGTACACACCAGAGGCTTAGCGTCGGTGCCTGAGCTGACCAAGTACTATTGTGTGTAAAAGCAATGTGTTTTGTGTGGTGGTAAACAAGGCTATGATCAGATATCTCTGTAGTCAGATACTGAATTGCATGTTGCCTTATAGGTAAAAAATCTGTAGGAAAGTGACAAACAAGTCTGTATTACTCAGCCTTAATTTTTCATACCTGATGTAAATTTGTATTGATTCACAGATTTTACGTGGACATAATTTTTCCTACCCTACTATATATTTTTCAACAAAAAAGTTTCTGAAGTTATACCTGAGGGGTTGATTTAAGTTGCCATATTTCTTTACTTAATTAATTTTTTTCAAATCTTTGGAGAGGTCACAGATAGTGATTCAAATACCCTCCATTCCCAAAGACTAAATGAAATTAACTAACATCAGCATTAACCCACTAACATTTCAAAGAACATGGAATTTACCATTTAAAGTAAACAGATTATATTCATCCATATTCACTGAGGAGACCTTTAGATTCAGCTAGGCCAAAACCACATTATTAAACATTTTTATTTCTAGGAAATGTTCCCACATCTATAAAATATATATCACATAGTCTATATTAACAAGCTACCTTTTTTGAATATGTGCCCACGTTCCTTTTATCAGTTGATCTTGCTACGAGACATGGGATGAGCCTCAAGTTAAGAAGCAACAGGTCTGGGATGCAGGAGGAGCAGCAGCCAAAGGAAAAATAGTCAGACATTCTCAGGCTATGTGAGGAGGGATTAAGGAGGAGCCATGCATTATCCCATCCATTCTCTAAGCATCTAGGAAAGGCAAGACTAGTAGCCTTTCGTGGATTTGTCATGTCTCCAGTGACCCAAAATATCGTTCACTCACCATGAAAACACAGCAGAAACTAGATTTCATCTACTCAATCACTGCACCAGAACACACTAAACTGTGAAAATCCTGTAGATAATCAAGAAGAAGTAAATGCTGCCAGCAGATACCGTGTTACCTGACATGCTTAAAAGTCCTCCCTGAGGCTAGCTTCATGATTCCTCCCACAGCCTCCCAGGGCCTGGCCGCTTCTGTTTGCCCTGGTGAGAGTCAACCTGCAAGAGGCTTCTCTGCTGCTTTCTCCCTACTAGAACTGAGGTGTGAGCTGTAACGGGATATGCAGGAAGAACCACGTCCATTGGGCTTCTCCAAGCTGGCATTGGTTGCTGCCAGCCCAGTGCTGTCAAAGTGTGACCCCAGACCACCAGTGTCCTAGAGACACTCGTTAGAAACACAGGTTCTCTGGCTCCACCACTGCTCCACTAAATCAGAAACACGGGGAGTGGGGTCCAAAAATCAGGGGCTTCTGATGCACGGTAAAGTGTGCGGGCTGAGATATCAGGCCACAATCTTGATGTCGGCAGTGTCCTCACTACTCTGCTCACGAGGGGTGAGGTCCTGGTCAACTCACTCCCAGCGTCAGTTCCTCCTCCCTATTCCTCCTGCTCACGCTCCCCAGCTTTATCCCCAGGGTGCCTGAAAGAGACCAGGCTTTGTTCAGGTCTATTCACAATGGCCCTAGGCAAAGGTGACCACCATCAAGCAGGCCAAGAGTCTGTCATCTCCTGGGTGACAGTCACACTTCCTGAGCAACAGCTGGAGAGGCTGGCAGGGGAGTGTGAAGAGGAGTGGAAAGTCTACTTGCTGGTATCCAAACACGTTCGGGGAGTGAAAGCCTTACTGTGGCGGTGCGAGTGGGGCTCCTGCGAAGGCTGCTATGTGAACTCAGGACCACCCACCTCCCAGGCCGGGGCTCATCCAGATGTTGTTCCTCTGCCTGACCTCTGCTTTGCTGATCTGTAAACCACATCTTGTCTAAGGATTACCTGAGACAGAGCAGTGTGTGCAGAGCTGACTCACTTGTAGGCCACAAAATAAATGGTTACTAGTATCACAAAGATGAGAGGGCATTAGAGAGGACTACTCCCGACAGCAAGCACAAGGTGACAGCAGGGGAACCCTGAGAGAGCGCACAGAATGTGAAGCTATGGAGTTGGACAGCTCCTGGGGCCCTGGGGCCCTGGCTCAAATGCTGATTCTGCCAACTTGGGTCTGGGGAGGGACCTGTGTCCCCAGGTGATGCCCACACTGCCACGTTACCTCTTGAGCAGCAAGGCCATGGATGGTTCCTGAGCAGGTAAACAGCAGAGAAGTGCCCCAAGGATGGTGAGCACTGGCGTATTTCCATCTCTGCCCTAAGGTTGGGCACATTCGCCCAGCTCAGTTCCCTACAGAGAGCCTCAAGATCGTCCCCCTCAGTGCCCACCTGAGACCACCTCAAACTTGAGTCTTAGCAGCTCAGTCAGAAGCCACAGAGCATCCACTGGTTTGCTCGGTGTCACTAACCCTGCCCACACTGTGCCCAAGTCACCCACACACTCACCACCAGGCAATGCCCTGAAAATGGCGTACACAGGTGCCACCATCAATGTCACCTGCCTGAGTGTGGACCCTTCGCATGCACAGAAACAAAACATCCTTCTTCCCTTCCTCTCCCCCACCCAGGCCAATCCTGTGAATGTTATCCTTGGGCGCCTATAAAGCAACAGCCAAAACATGCTTCCCTGCTCCAGGAAATAAATGATGTGAATGAGGTGAAAGCCATATAGTTTGTTAATAAACAAGGTAGAAATGGAAAACTTCAGCAGATGTCAGTTCATAAGAGATCTTCTGCCACAGGACAACGATGGCAAATCAAGCTCCCTCCAGCTTCTTCACTTAAATCTTTGTTTCTCCTCCTCAGCCAGAAGATATTGGACAAGCACCGATAGTCAACGCCCCGGAAGGCGGCAAGGTCGACTTGGAAGCCTTCAGCCATTTTACAAAAATCATCACACCAGCAATCACCAGAGTGGTGGATTTTGCCAAAAAGTTGCCTATGTTTTGTGAGGTGAGCACACTGTTTTTCCTACTGCATTATTTTTTCATTAGGGTTCCAATCATTTCCAGGAATACTGGGTGTTGTTTATAATTTACTATTAACCAGTAGGACTTAGTCATCTGAAAGCAGTGGTAGTACAGTGTAAACCTACTTTATCTCATGTGTGTGTCCCCACCTGCCCTCCTGTGTCACCACTCATTAGCCTGCCCACGGGAGGCCCATAAAGACCCTTCCATGCCTGACTCCAGGCCTCACAGAATAAAATCCTAATAACTATATTTGAATTTGCTAGCATTAAATCGAATCCCTATGGCAGACCTCCAGGCCAGATTTTATTAATCCCACTTTGCAGATGAGACAAATTATAATCAGAGAGATTAAGTTAATTTATCCAAATGTGGTGCCATGGTTTGAACCTAGGTCTGTATTCTTTTCACAACATAACCCAGGAAAAAGGCCGTGTAGTTTTCTTAGTCTTTAAGAATAAAGTCCAGTAATCCTCACAGACCAAGGCTATATCATCACCTTAAATCTTTTATCGTAACAGCTCACTCTTATTTGCCCCATCTCCAGTGCAACGTACAGAGCCCAGTCACCAAAGCTCACACAGAAGTTTCCTTGGGGACATTTCCTCCCGCGCTTAGCAGTCCTATCATGTGGCAGCTAAGGACACGGGCTCTGCTGTCTGCTGTGTGGGTGGGAATCCTAAACAAGATACTTAATGTCCTTAATCCTCAGTCATCTCATCTTTAAAATAGGAACTGTAGTGGTGTCTTGAACTGTTTGAGGTTCAAATGGGATAATCTGTAAAAAGTGCTTGGACAGTGCGTGGGTCATAGTGTTCCATGAAGTTTGGCTGCCAGTGCTGCTGTTATTTCATCTATGACATTCCCAATCTGCCTCTAACTGTCCTTTTTTGAATCAAGTGGGGTTGAATATGTTTTCTGGAGAACTCTTCCCTTGAAAAACTCCATCAGGTGGCAATGTGTTGCTCTTCATGCCTTCAAGGGGACCCTGGTGATGTGGAGAGGGTCACACACTGCCGTGAGCCTTTTCCTTAAGCTACCTGTGTGACGAGTGGTTGCAGTCTCAGCTAGAGAGAAGCTGTGAGCAAAAAGTGCAGTGAATGCTTAATTTTTTAATGTATTACAGTAAAAGACACATTGCTATTAATTCCCTTCAACATACTTCTCATCACTATCATCATTGCCACTTTCTGAAGCAGTTCTGGAAGCCCTCTTTCACGAATATCTTTAGTTGTGCTCTTCTGGCTACCTCAATGTCCTGAATTAATTCAAAATGTATACTTACTTTTCATGATCATTTTGACTTTGTCAAAGAGCCAGAAACCACATGATGCCAGATGCAGCGAATAAGGACATACCAGAATGTCTTCACAAGCTGCGTTACCGTTAGAAGGCACTCAGCAGCAGCATTCACCGTATTTCTGATCACATCTCATAAAGATATTCATGAAAGAGGACTTGCAGCACTGCTTCAAAAAGTGGCAAGAACAATGGGATAAGTGTATTCAAAATGAGGGGGTGTATTTTGAGGGAATTAATGCCGATGTGTTTTTATTATAATTTTTTATTTAAGTATTTACTATATATTTTGATCACACCTATCATAAATATGCAGCTCATGAACTCATCCCTATAATCAGCATCAAGATCCAGAAACAGAACATTGCCAGCAGCCCACTGTACCTGACTTTACCCTCAGTGGTGGGCTATATCATGTAAGTGTCCTTTCACAAAATGACTTTTAATCATCACATAGTATTCAAAAAAGTGGGGCTACCATAATTTAGGTTGCTCTCACTGGTCCAGTAATTCATTTCCAATCTTTTACTAATAAGATACAATGACTGTTCTAAGGGTAAATCCTAGATATGGAATTTAAGGACCAAGATAGATAGATAGATAGACAGACAGACGGATAGAATTTTAAGGCTTTTAATATATGTTGCCAGATTACTCCCAAGGGAGAAATCATGCTCTGACATCTCCACACCGATGCTTGATTCCCCTCTTGCTAACTCTGAGTGTTATCTTTATTTTTTGTCGAGCTGGCTTTGTTTACCTGGGCCTTTCCAGGTTGTGTCTCTATCTCCGTCTCTCTGTCCCTTGGCTCCCGTCTTGGTAGTTGAAGAGGAACTCTAATGAGTTCACTGCTTCAAGCTAGCCTGACAATTATACAGCAAGCACCCTTCCAATGCCCACCAAATATGTCTTTAAAAATGTAAAACTTGTGTAAGTCAACCACTAGAGGATATTTAAGCTAAAGAGGAGGAGGTAGAGGGGGTGAGGGAGGAGACACCATCTCCATCCCCAGTAATAAACACACTGCATTTTTACAAGCATAACTTCTCTCTCCAAGTTCCCCTAGAAATGTAAGCCTGCTTCCTTGGGCAAGATTCCATCTCTCTTTCAAACATGATATTTTGTTTACAAAGATGAGGAGGGCGGCACTTTAAAGGCAGAGATGCATATGTTTCCAGTGTTAAAGGCCGCCAGGCACCTGCCAGCCTGTTATACTCTCTTCAAAACCCACAAAGAGTAAAGGACTACATAGGGCCCTGAGCTAGCTACAGACTGCAGTGGCCTGCAGATCCGAAGTGATCCTGGAGCCAGGACCCTCTTGCCAGATGCAGTTTGACATATCTGCTATTCAAAATGTGTCACGGTAACTATTCTGCCAAGATCCCTGCTAACTGAAACAAAGCTGGTGTGACACCAGGGCTTCACAAGATCTAAAATCATTGCCAGCAAAGCTGCCAAAACCAGACATAAGAACCACTCCTTGAACGTTCCATTGTCTTTGCCAGTCAACCTGAGTGATGCTCTCCTAAGGAGGCGAAAGACTCTGTGGGAGGACCCCCGCGTCTCTGTCTGTCAGGCCCTCTTGGAACATTCTCACAATGACAGCGTTGCAGCAGGGGCCTAAGAGATTATGTGCCCACTTGTTAAATTTCACCAGGATCCTACACACTCCTCCCTAAAGAAAATGGTGTCTGACCCAACTTTTAAACTATTGACAATCCTTTGTAAACACTCGGCTTTCATTTAAGTTTGAACTAATCACCAGTGGTTAGTGGATTTTAAAAAGAAATCTTTTACCTCATACATAAGAACACTTCACTTCAAAGGTAGGGCCTGCCCAAATTTGCATACTTTGTGACAGATGTAAAATATAAGTCGTTTTATCTAATTAGTAATTTCCATTGCTATTCTATGCCAGTGGTTCCCAAGAGCAGGGTCGGCAAACTCACTTCATGAACATTACTGGGAACTTGGGAGGAATGAGACACTTGAGCTGCGGTCTGAGTGTAACACGCCTTTGGGTGATCCTGAGGGGTGAACGGGGAGACCTGCCCTTGGCCAACCTCTGCCCTGTCCTGCCAGTTCTCCCACTCACCTGCAGTTTCCCTCAAACTCCAGCTTCCTACCTCTTCCCATGCCTTGGGCCAGGAATGCAAGGCACAAGTCAGACCCTAAATGGAAGCAAATCACAGTGGGTTTTTTTGTTTTGTTTTTTTAAGTAGATGGAAGGAAATAATTCATATCTATAGATTCCAGAACCAAATAGTAAATGAGTTTTATTCTGTAGAAAAAACTAAGCATTTCAAAATGAAATGGTAAGATGACTAGGCTGAGTTAGTGAAAAATATGAAATACTGTGTATTTTATTTTATTTTATTTGAGAAAAAAGACACAAAAAAGAAGGACAAAAATCAAAAGAGACAAACAAATGACAACAGCAAATCCAGAACAGTAACATTATAGGTTTACAAAACAAGATAGGAATTTGACAGTGGTTGTAATATTGCATATCATTACCTTCAACATGGTTGTTTAGATTAACAGATATAGACATGTAAAATTGATCTAATCATATGAATATTAACTGTTCTTTTTCAATAACTAATACATTCAATAGTAGTCATTTTAGCTGTCTTACATATACATATATACATATTTATGTCTTTTTCCTTTTCCCTTCCTTCTTTCCTCCTTTCCCCTTTCCCAATTACTTTTGCTCTTTGAGCAGTCTCTTACCCTTACACAGTATTTATTGTAGATTTGGGATCATATATACTATTTCAGTTTCTTACACTAGGGAGACAATATGGTATTTACACATGTGGGTTTGATTTATTTCACTTATGAGTATGGTCTCAAGTTGTGTCCATTTACTTATAAAAGTCTCAATGCAATCTTTCTTGATAGCTGAGTAGTATTCCATTGTATAAAAATACCACATCTTTCTTATCCATTCCTTGATTGATGGGCACTTGGGTTGTTTCCAAGATTTGGCTATTACAAATTGGGTTGCTATAAAAAATGGGTGCACAAATATCACTGTGGTATGATGTTTTTAATTCTTCTGGGAAAATGCCCAGAAGCGGGATAGCTGAGTGAAAAGGGATCTCTAATCCTAGCTTCTTGAGGAATCTCCACACTGATCTCCACAGTGGTTGCACACAGTCTACACTCCCACCAACAGTGAAGAAGAGTTCCTTTTTCCCCACAGCCCCTCCAGCATTTGTTGTTGGATTTTTTTTCTCTTGGCCATTCTCTGTGGAGTGAGATGGAATCTCGGTGTTGTTTTAATTTGCATTTCCCGAATGACCATTGATGTTGAACTTTATTTCATATATTAATTTGCCATTTGTATTTCTTTCTCTGAGAAGTGTGTTTTCATCTCAGATGCCCATTTTTGGATTGGGTCCTTGAATTTTAGGGGCCTGATTTTTTTTTAATTCTTTATATGTTTTAGATAGAAGTCCTTTGTCTGATGGACAATTGGCTAAGATATTTTCCCAATTCGTGGGTTTTCTTTTCACTCTGTTGGAGATTTCCTTTGACATGCAAAAACTTTTTAGTAAGATGAGATCCTAGTTGTTGATTCTGGGAAGTGTTTCCCATGCAATTTGAGGGTTAAGGTAGAGACCATCTATTCTGATTTTCTGTAGGGTTTTTATCATGAATTAGTGTTGGATTTTGTTGAAAGCTTTTTCTGCATCTATTGAGATGATCATGTGATTCTTGTCCTTGGCCCTGTTGATATGGTGTATTACATTTATTGATTTGTGTATGTTGAACCACCCCTGCATTCCTGGGATGAATCCTAGTTGATCATGGTGTATAATATGCCTGATAACTTGAATGGGTGTTGGATTTTGTCAAAAGCTTTTTCTGCATCTATTGAGATGATCATGTGGTTCTTGTCCTTGGCCCTGTTGATATGGTGTATTACATTTATTGATTTGTGTATGTTGAACCACCCCTGCATTCCTGGGATGAATCCTACTTGATCATGGTGTATAATATGCCTGATAACTTGAATGGGTGTTGGATTTTGTCAAAAGCTTTTTCTGCATCTATTGAGATGATCATGTGGTTCTTGTCCTTGGCCCTGTTGATATGGTGTATTACATTTCTTGATTTGCATATGTTGAACCATCCCTGCATTCCTCGGCTAAATCCCACTTGATCATGATGTGTAATCTTTCTGATAACTTTCTGTATTCTATTTGCCAGTATTTTATTGAGGATTTTTGCATCTATGTTCATTAGGGAGATTGGCCTGTAATTTTCTTTTTTGGTTGGGTCTTTCTCACATTTTGGTATTAGGGTGATACTTGTTTCCAGGAATGAGTTAGGGAGACTTGCTTCCCTTTCAATTTCATTGAAGAGTTTGAGGAGTGTTGGCATTAAGTCTTGCCTAAATTTCTTGTAGATTTCCGCAGTGAATCCATCCGGACCTAGGCTTTTCTTTGTTGGTAAGGTTCTAATTACATTTTCAATTTCATTAGCTGAAACTGGGTTATTCAGCAGTTTTACATCTTCTTGATTCAGCTTTGGTAATTCATAGGTTTCTAGGAATCTGTCCATTTCTTGTGTGTTATCAAATCTATGTGAGTAAAGATTTTCAAAGTAGGTATTGATGATCTTCTGTATTTCCACCAGGTCAGTAGTGATTTTCACCCTTTTCATTTCTTATTGCATGAATCTGAGTTTTTTTCTTTCCTCTTTTTGATAAGGTTGGCTAGGTGTTTATCAGTTTTATTTATCTTTCAAAGAACCAACTTTGATTCATTAATTCTTTGTATTGTTTTCTTAGTTTCAATTGCATTAATTTCTGCTATAATCTTCATAATTTCCTCCCTTCTTTTGGCTTTGGGCTTGACTTGCTCTTCTTTTTCTAGAAGTTTGAGGTGCAGCATTAGGTTGTTTGTGTGTGTTCTTTCCATTTTTCTGATGTGGGAGTTTAGTGCTATAAATTTCCCTCTGAAGATTGCTTTCATTGTGTCCCACAGGTTCCAGTAATTTGTGTTTGCATTTTCATTCGATTGTAGATATTGTTTAATTTCTTCTGTGACCCATTGATTGTTTAGGAGAGTATTATTTAATTTCCATGTGTTTATGGAGTTCTTGTGGGGTTTTTTGTCATTAATTTCCAATTTTATTGCACTATGGTCAGATAATATGTATGGAATTATTTCAGTTCCTTTGCATTTACTTAAGCATGTTCTGTGACCAGTATATGATCTATTTTAGAGAATGACCCATGTGCAGCTGAGAAGAATGTGTATTCTGATGTTGATGGGTGGAACACTCGGTACACATCTGCTAGGTCCATTTGTTCATAAGTTTGATTCAGTTCTGTTATTTCTTTGCTGATTTTTTGTTTGGTTGATCTGTCTCTCTGTGACAGTGGGGTGTTAAGGTCACCCCATTATAACTGTATTATTGTTTATTTGATTTTTCATGTCTATTAAGAATTGTCTTACTAGTTGGGTACTCCCATATTCAGTGCATATATATTTATGATTGTAATATCTTCCTCTTGAAGTTTTCTCCTAACAAGTATGTAGTGACCTTCTTTATCTCTTTTGATCATTCTCAGTTTGAAGTTCACATTGTTTGCAAACATAATAGCTACCCCTGCTTTTTTCTGAGTTCCTGTTGCATGGAGTATTGTTTTCCAGCCTTTGATTTTTAGTCTGTGAATTTCCTTTTGAGTGAAATGTGTTTCTTTTACACAACATAGTGTTGGATTTTGTTTCTTAACCCACTCTGCCAGTCTGTTTCTTTTTATTGGTGAGTTGAGACCATTTACATTGATTGATATAACTGATATGTACTGACTCATCTCTGTCATGATATCTTTCTGTTGCTGGTTTTCCACATTTTCTGTTTGTTTGCCCTGCTTAGTGGTTTCCTTTTGTTTTTGTTCTTAAGATTGTAGTTATCTTTGTCTCTTTCTAGAGTGTCTTTCAGTACTCTTTGTAGTGTTGGTTTGGTGGCCATAAATTACTTCAGTTGTTCTTTGTCATGGAAGTATCTTATTTCTCCATCAATTTTTTAAAGATAGTTTTGCAGGATACATCAATCTGGGTTGAAACTGCTTTTCTTTCAGGATTTGAAATACTTCACTCCAAGCTCTTCTTAACTTGAAGGTTTGTATGGAAAAGTCTGCCTTGATTCTGATAGGCTTTCCTTCATAGGTGAACTGTGTTTCTTTTCTCTGACAGCTTTTAGCATTCTGTTCTTGTACTGTATTTCTGATACCCTTATTATTACATGTCTGGGTGAAGCTTTATTTTGGTTATGGTTAATTGGGGTTCTGTATGCCTCACTTACCTGTATATCAGATTCTCTTCCCATGTTTGGAAAATTTTCTGCTATTATTTCTGCAAATAGTCTTCATAGGTCATCTGTATTGACGCCTATTAATCTAATGTTGTTTCTCTTGGCATCATCTTGCAGCTGTTGAATTGTTGTTTCCTGGTTCCTTGTTATTTTTAAGAGATATTTTCTTTCATGATCATAAGCTTCCATGCTGTCTTCAAGGTCTGAGAGTCTATCTTCAGCTTCATTCAAGTGGTATTGCCAACTTTCAATGGAATTTTTAATTTCCTGAATTTCCGTTTGAATCTGTTTTATGCCCTTGTGTCTTATTTTGTTCATTCAAAGTTTCCATCATTTTCTTATGTTCTTCTATTTTTTATCTTGATCTTCTTTAGATACACTCAGCATTTCTTTCATAATGTTTGTTATTTCATTTTTTAGCTGAGAGATTATTTCTGATCTGAGTTCCTCTATATCTTCATGGAGTTGTTTTTTTACTTCAGTTGCTATCATTTCCAAAAGTTCAGTTGTTTGATTTCCAGCATATTACATTTCAGTGTCTCTTGGGTTTGTTCTCAGTGAGCTGGGGGACTGAGACTGCCTCTTGCTCTTTCATTTTGTCATTTTCTTCTGGGACCTGTGTGGCTGCCCATGCAGCCTCCCAATGGATTGCACTGGAACACTGTGCTGGGTAGAGCTTCAATCCTCCAGTATCCCCATGTCTAGCTGGGGCACCCCTCCAGACTATGGCGCTGGATCCTTGTGCTTTGTGGTCTGTGAGGCTGGCCATGTGTTCTCCTGATATACTTTGTTGGGTTGCTGGGCTGGACAAAATTTGTATCCTCCCTGCCGCTAGCAGGGGCACACCCCTGGGGTTGTTGCCAGGGCCTCGTTCCTGGCTAGGTAGAGTTTGCAACATCCAGGACCTGCCACGTGGCCACACCCCTGGACAATGGAGCTCGTGTTTGTGTTCTAATGGGCAGAGCTCAAATTCTCTAAGGCACTGCAGCTACGCTGGCCACTCCCTGATGAGCAGCCCTGGGGCTCTGGGCTAGGCTGGGCTCAGTAGCTGTGTCCTGTGAGGCTGTCCAGGCATTCCCCTGATGGACTGAGCTGGGACACTGAGCTGGGCAGAGAATACTGTGTATTTTAAATGTACTTGCACTTTTTTTTTTTATCGGTGCTGGGAATCAAACTCAGGGCCTTGCGCTTGCCAGGCAGGTGCTGTGCCACAGAGCTACATCCCCAGTCCTACTTTCACTTTTATATAATAACCTACATTGAATTTTTTATCATTAAGTTTATTGGTACAGTTTAGATATAAATAATGATCACATTCATCATATGGAACTGCAGCTATGCATGATACATCCTGATACCTATACTGAATGAATGAAGTATTGCCAAGAGCTTGTCCCAAAAAGAATTTGTAGCAGCTTTAATGAAGAGATATATTATGTATAATTTACATATTCATTGTTTATGGAAATTTAGTCACCCATGATACTTCAAAAGGCTGTGTTTTCTTCTTGTCTTGGCATTGAATTTTGACAGCTCTAGCTTCAAATCCTAGCCTCGCCTCCAAAATATTCCTGTGACCTTCAGCATTTACTCCCCCTTTCAGTGTCTCAGTTTTCACATCTCTGAATAAAATTAAAAATAAAATATTTACATCATTGCATTGCTGTAAAGATTAAACAAGGTAATGAATGTAAATCTTGGCATGATGGCTAATTCACCAAACACTCTTATTAACTCAGACCCTTTCAAATGAGTGTGATAAAAGCATTTAAATTCTCTCCCCTTCTACAAATTACCTTTCTGTTTTTGCTGAGCAAACATTGAAGCTTATTATTAATGTTACCCCATTATCACAAATCCTAAGTAATAGGGTAAACAAATGAGCTTAAAATGAAGTTACACTACTAGCAAAAAGATATAATGTATTGAGTAATCCTGGTGTCTGAGTTATGGAGCAGAACTTAACCTTAGGAAGCATAAAATCTGAATTCTGGTCTCACCTCTGCACTTGGGCAAAGCTTTTCTATCTGTCTGCAACTTTCTAGTTCTTTGCTTTTGGTGAGACTCAAGGAGTAAACTCTTAAGAGGTCCAATTGTGAGCTAAACAGTGGAGTCTTCTGCTAACTATCAGAGATACAAGACACTTCCCCTCAAATGGTAATTTTAGCATAAACTCTGCTCTCGGGTAGTTATTAGGTGAAACAATGATTTAGAAAACCCCAACCTAAGGAATTATTAATAAAGTTCCACACATGACTATTAATACCAGTTCAAGACCTATATCTGTCATAAAAGAATTGCAAACTGCTGAGATCAAAGTTGCTTGGTGTACAAAAACTACTTATACCCCAGCATGGTGGTACACACCTATAATCCCAGAATTTGGGAAGCTGAGGCAGGAGAATTGCCATGAGTTCAAGGTCAGCCTGGGCTGCATAGTGAGTTCAAGGCCAGTCTGGACTAGAGAGAGAGAGACCCTGTCTCAAATAAAAAACTACTTGTAGAAAGTTTGCCACCATGTAAAGACCATGAGTTCAAAGAATGCAGGACAATACTGGTCCCATTGTTTTTGCGATACTACACTGCCTGTTGTTCCTGACTGGCATCTGTCCTCTTGTTCTTTGCTGATGTGGGCTATTTCTTTTCAGCTGCCATGTGAAGACCAGATAATCCTCCTGAAAGGCTGCTGCATGGAGATCATGTCCCTTCGAGCTGCTGTGCGCTATGACCCAGAAAGTGAGACTTTAACCTTGAATGGGGAAATGGCAGTGACACGGGGCCAACTGAAAAATGGGGGTCTTGGGGTTGTGTCAGATGCCATCTTTGACCTGGGCATGTCTCTGTCGTCTTTCAACCTGGATGACACAGAAGTAGCCCTGCTTCAGGCTGTCCTGCTAATGTCTTCAGGTGAGTGGGCCTAGACTCTTTATGGACATGAAAAGAGATTTTAGTTATCTGGTGCTAATTCAAGTCACTTGATGAGTTTGCAATCTCCCTTTAGCTTTGTTGTCCTTCATTGAGAAACTAGGGGTTTGCCAATGGCCTGAGGACTGAGGAATGCAGATGTCTGATGCTTCCTACAGTTTCCCAGAGGGGTGGGAAGAAAACAAAGGAGATATCTGAAAGACACTATAAAATGATGCACTTTCATTAGGAATTACCTAGCCTGCTGGCCAACCCTGCTTCCTCCTTATGTATACAAAAAAATATGGATATGAGTGACCACACTTTTTGATAAGTTGTGTGTGTGGAACCATGTGTGAGAGCTAGAATTTGCTCATGGTTCAGCTACAACTTGAGTTTCAGGTATCGACTGCTATGTAGCACAGCAACCCAAAATTTACAGACTTAGAACATCCAAGATGGCTGAGATATCACACACAGCTTCAGACCTCTCTGTTCATGGCCTTCCCTCATGCAGGGTGCTTAGACTTCTTACATGACTACTGAACTCCAAGAAGGAGAGTTCCAAGCACACAAAAACAGAAGTTGCAAGTCCTATTCTGTAGTCACACGGTGTCATACCAGCCCCAGTGGAAGCCCTGACCCAACAGTCCACTCTGGATAAGAGTGCTGTAATAGAAGAGTGTGCAGCCCTCTGTAACCCACCATAGCTCACTCCCAGAACCTCTGGCTCCTGAGAGAGAGGGAGATGATACTGCCACCCGTTTGCTGCAGAGATTGCTGGCCTTTGAGTAGACAGTGGTTTCAGAGCCATCCTCTGCATTTCCAGGGCACCCTGACTTTAGCTGGGCTCCAGCCCTTGTCTGTAATTTCCTACTTGGCTTATCTACATTTACCTCTGTGCTGTTCATCTTTTGAGCACAGAGATGTATCTAACTATATACCTAGCACCTGAGCTACTGTTCAGAAGAATCCAAGAAATGTTTATTGGATGAATGGCTGAATATGTGGATAAAATATCAGTCACAAGTATATTGAGAATCCTTTATGCAGTTGAACATTTCTAATTAACTTGGTAGGATTCCTTTTTTATTTTTAGCTTGACTTAGAAGTTTGCTTCCTACAGGAAGTTTAGATTTGTCAGAATTTTGAAAAAGGAATTATTTCTATTACAGAAAATTTCAAGTATAAATAAATAGAATAGCATAATAAGCTCTGTACAGGCTGTGGCAGACAGAGTCTAGGGGCCCCTGTGTTCAGAACCTAGGATTTGCTTTTAACCAATAAAATATGGTGACTCTGATGCCACCTCCAGGGACTGTGTAATGCAGCAGAAGAGTCTTGCTAGCAGACTTGCTGTACAGACTCACCTTTCCGGCTCCATGAGGCAGGTGGCCACGTGAGAAAAGTTCAGGTGACAGGAAGGTGCAGTGGCCTCAAGAGCTGAGGCAGCCCACTGTACAACCAGTGAGCAGTCACAGCCCTCGGCCCTTCAGTGCACCATGCTCTTATCAAAGAAATAAGCCTTAGAGCCCATCTTAAGATTCCCTGCAACACCTAGCTCTTATGTGCTTCGGTGACCTTTAAAATAAAGGAACCGAACTACATACAGCGGAGTTATACTCAGGGAAGTACTCAAGGTAACCTTTTAGCTGAGATTTTAACAAAAACAGTTTTAATAACATTAAATCACACAAAGAGTGCACTATTTCTTCTGCAGTCTCTGGTTGTGTCTCAAATAAGGCACAGAGAGGTGGTGTGGTACTAGTCTGACTTTAACGCCTTTGTTGTACTTGCCACCTCCCTTTTTAATAGTGAGAGAGTGATCTTAGGTACAAAACCTTCACAAGAACCTTTTGTTTTAATAAAAGGGTTTTTATTACTTAATAAGGGTTTTGTTATGCATCAATTTTTGTGATTATCTTCTGTTTATGACAAACGGATTTTTGTTCCTGAATACTGTTTCCCTGTAGTGAGTCAGATGATTAAGTAAATGATCTAAGTGAAGGGCGCAGGTGGTGATGGCAAACACTCTAAGCGTGGTGCCAAACGCCATCAAGCACCTAACTAAATGATTCCTCTCAAGTCTGCTTTTGTGAGACTGTCACTGCCTGACCATCATGTGACATGTTTTATGACTTTAAAATGTTCCCCATCCTAGTAATGTGGGTCCTTTGCAATGATACTGCCAGATTCAGAAAAAATATAAGATGTTGTACATTTGGCAAATGATATCTATGAATCAGAGTTCCAATGCTCTAATTCCCCCTAGCCTCGTCTCCTAAGCCCCAGAGTGTATTTCATTTGCACAAAGGCCCTTGCAAGAGTGCTATTGCTGGGTTCCATGAGCCTGCAGAGAAACAGAAAGCAAAAATGGAAAAGACCCCAAGACATTTCTTTAAGAACTTTTGCTTTAAGGACTTAAAGGCTCTTAAAATGTTTCCCTCTCCATAACTTTTTAGTATGACTTGAGCATCATTAATATCATTTCTTTCTGTATCTTTTATATGACCATCTTTTATCAAAGAATAGAGTTTTGATGCCACAAAACCCAGGCTATATTTTCTCTTTGAAGAGAACTATTCAAAGCAATATTATGTTGATTTTCTTCTGAGATCAAAAGTTGAAGGATCCTGGAAAGTTTTGGGGTTTTTTATTTATTTGTTGTTGTTGTTGTTTTGAGACAGGGTCTTGCTATGTAGTTCAGGCTGGCATCAAACTCACAGTGATCCCCTTGCCTCAGCCTCCTGAATGCTGAAATTACAGACTTGCATACCATGCCCAGCTGAAGAAAATTCTTACACACTCAAAGAAAAAAGGCAGGAGAGGGAGACAGAGGGAGGAAGCAGATTCACAGAGCAACACTGCCATATATAAAAGCAAACAAAATTAAAATACACAGCTTGCTATTTGAGCCAAATAGAGAATTCCAGAAACCCATATAGTTTGTTTCAACTTACAGTGATGAATGAGCTATAGTCTTGTTTCTTGCTTTCAGATGAAGGAGAACTCTTTAGTAACTGGCCTCTAGGGTACAGATTCACCCTATTTTAGTCACTTTCCTCATCACTGGCACAAAATACCTGACAATCAAAAACTTAAAGGAAGAGTGATTTATTTTGGCTCACATTTCAGAAGTTTCAATCCTTCTGTGGTTGGCAGCATGGTGGAAGGGCCTAGATTGAGGGAAGCTGCTCACATCACGCCAGCCAGGAAGCAGCGAGAGAAACAGGAACCCAAGAAGGGAGCTACACCTTTCCAGGCCACATCCTCCGTGACTCACAACTTCAGTGCCTCATGACTCAATCACCTTCCAAAAGTCGCACCTCTGAGTGGATATGGCTCTCAGGGGACAGCTAGATATCGACCGTAGCAGCCCCAAAGCACACGAGCAGCACCACACGCAATTTGGATGTGCCAAAAAGAAACCAAAAAACGATTCCTTTAAATGAAAAAGTGAAAATACAAGAAGATATTTTGAGACGGAGAGAAAGCACATACACATATTTTTATTACAGCCTATTGTTATAATTATTGTCTATCATTATTACTGCTAATCTCTTACTGTGCTTAATTTATAAATTTAACTTTGTCAAAGGTGTGTATGCATGTCCTGAGGTTCTCTACCTGCAGCTTTAACCAATCCCAGATTGACAATATTTAGGGGGGGAAAAGTGTCTATTGTGAACATGTACACACTTTTTTCTTGTCATTAATCCCCAAGCCATACAGTACAACATCTTTTTACATAGCATTTACATTGCACTAGGTATTATAATCTCAGGTGATTAAAGGATATGGATAGATGTGCCTAGGTCATGTGCAAATACTATGCCATCTTATAATGAGGAACTTGAGCATTCTCAGATTTTTGTATCTGCAGGTGTCCTCAGAGCAGTCTTCCCCAGGGACAGAGCAACTGAAGCTCTAATGTTCAGTATTACCTGCAGTTCCAGGCATCCAGGGGAGGTCTTAGAGCATATCCACCATGGATAGGCAGGAAGCAATGAATAAAGGAAGGGAACGAGTGTGTCACTGCAGCCCAGAAAACAACTTAAATGTTGTATTTGTCTGCAAGGAAATCCCTTCCTGTCCCATATTCCTCCCCAGCCCCAGGAAAATACAATACTCTAGTCTCTTCTTGTATCTCCCCCTCTCTGTGTACTCATGTTTGTCCTCTCCTCTCCACTCCCAGACAGAGGAAACATCATATTTTCTTTGATCCGCTATGTTACCCTGGAAAGGGGTCATTCCCTTTCACATCTATGGAGGTGATTTGCCTAAACTACAGGTACTTTTCTGATCAGAGCACTTCCACTCCCCTATCCCTTGGCCACTGGTACCCCAGAATTCACACACATGCATGCCCATTCCTAGGAGATGGAAAGGCCCCACATCTGCCTGTCTCCCACTGAAGGACTAGATCGGACCAAGCAAGCCTTCTCCTTTCCACCTCTGAATTAATATCCATCTCCCTCCTTCCCCTTAGATCGCCCAGGGCTTGCCTGTGTTGAAAGAATAGAAAAATACCAAGATAGTTTCCTGCTGGCTTTTGAACACTATATCAATTACCGAAAACATCATGTGACACACTTTTGGCCAAAACTCCTGATGAAGGTGACAGACCTGAGGATGATCGGAGCCTGCCACGCCAGTCGCTTCCTGCACATGAAGGTGGAATGCCCCACAGAACTCTTCCCCCCTTTGTTCTTGGAAGTATTCGAGGATTAGACTGACTGGATTCATTCTCATAATTCCTACAGCACTACTGGGTGTCATTTCATTCCATTGCCTAGCTCTTTTGTTTGTTTCTTTGTCTCTGTGTTGGGAGGGTTTATTTGGGGGTAAAAGGAAGTATCTTTGGCAAAGACATGGATGAAATTGCCCCTTGAATGCGGGTACTTGTAACTATTGCATTTTGTTCCCCAGTTCTTTGATGTGAATGCTTTGAAGGTTTAACAGTTGTGGAGGTGGGGTGAGAGATAATCATTACTTCACCAGCATCAAGCCATCACCAGCTCCCACCTGTCCCTGGTCAAGACTTGAGCCAAACGGCACACAGAAGACTAAGGAAGCCTTAAAGCCAAGATAATACAGTTGTCTTGATCTAATCTAATTTTTTCAGGGCTCAAGTTAGCAGAAACAAAGCACCTTTGGCTAGATGTAATTTTCAGCATTTTAGGGAAAAATTTGAACAAATTTTCATCTATTCATCTGTTCTTAGCCCTTGTTCTTGCCTAGCAGGTTTACTTGGAATGGGAAGAAATAATCATATGCTAACAAATCAGCTAGCCATTCAATATCATTTTTTGACCTTTTGATTTAATTTTAGTTGTACAAGGATATGACTCAAAGATACGCAGGTATCTGAGGCCACAAGAAAAATAATTTTCTTGAGTCACCACAAAGAAATTAGAAAGATTCACCAATGTTAGTGACTCTGTAGTTTCCAAAAATTCATATGGTATAACCATAAGGTAAAAAGGCTTCTTTACAGTTTTGGCTCACAGAAACGTTCCCACAGAAATCAAATCTATTTACAGGGTGTCATCACTTTTCAATAGCATCTGAGTTGTCATCTCCAAGCTCCTGAAGTTATTTCTCCTGGCTGCATCTTTGCTGAGCTGACAACAGATTTCTCTGTGGATGGTATCTTCTAATCAACAAGAGAGAAACAAGCTGAAATTTGAGTTTTATTTGGAGGAAATCTGAGGCAAGATTAGTGCACTTTCGTTCTGAATTGAAACATAGTATTTGTGTACTGATTGCTTGAGGATGCTTTCTTCTGGTCTTAGAGCCTGAAGCTCTTTGCCTTGCTCACATGTATTTTCTAGTTCCCCTTTCCCTCTGACTCTGAGGCTACACACAGCTTGATGCTCTCTAAACATCATCAGTCCCTTCCACAGCTTTCCCCTGACAGACACTCAGCAGAAATTTCCTGAAGACTGCATGAGGGAACACACTCTCACCTTCCCTGCCCAACCTGCCGTCCTACCACCCCACCAACCAACATGGAGGAACTGTCCCAAAAACAGTGCTGACACCTCATCACTTCAGCTTCAGAAAATGGGCCAAGGGTGTGCCCATGCAATTGAATGTACCTCATTCCTCACTGGCATAGTAGATGTAAACTATTCCTTTGCCTGCCTTTTACTGCCTTATCATAGAAATATTGGGGAAAATAAGCCATATCACTGGGATTTACCTGAAAGCAAAGGAATGAAAGTCACTGTGAAAACCAAGTTGACTAATTGCATTTTAGGTTTGTGAAGCATAACTGGCCTAGAAGTCAGGCCACCTGACCTCCAGTGTGTGCTCTGCTGGCTGGTAGATTCAGGACCTTGGGCCTTGCTTTTCTTCTCTGCTGAGCAAATCAAGATCTCCAAAATCCATCTCCCCCTCAACATTGTATAAATTGGGGGGTGGGGGGAGTGGGCTGGTTCTTTTGGATGGTTTCTTTCATATTCAAATTTCTAGCTTAATTACAAAAAATATAGCCCATTAGTAGTTAAGGAACGTATATTTGATACTGATTCAAAATAAGAATTTGATATACTAGTCAACTATTTAGAGGAAGCAGTGTGCCCTTGGGAGAAGGAAGGGAACAGTACTGAAAATACCAAAAATGATTAGAAATAATTGTGGTGGGAGGTAATGTTCTAAAGCGATTATACTAGCTTCTGGGAAAAGGAAACAAGAATATCGCTATGGAACATGTTAATGAGGGATAGGAAGTGGGTGAAAAGAAACATATGATCATGAAATTCCTAAGCGTATTACCTACTTGGCACTGTCTACAGACAGCTGTTCTGGGTTTCATCCTTTCCACACAGCCTCCAGCCAGTCTCCTTACTCACTCTGATGGCACCTTAGCCCCTCTGTTGCCTCACCTTGGGGAGCACTCTCTGAAAGCACTCAACCATCTCTAGCTAGAGGGGACTTGGGGAGTTTCTCCACATGGGAATGAGAGAAGACAAGCAGACAGAGTATTGGACAGGCTCACAGATGCTGGGGTCAAGCCAAATGATAACATAACTATAGTCATCTGGCCATCCCCAGGCAAAGGAATGTGTGATCCCTGGCTCCTTAAATGATTGCCTTGCACAGCCAAAGCACTCTTCTTGAAGTTTGTTGAAGGCTGAACACCTTATGCTGATAGAACCAGCCTCAGAATGCTTCTGGTTCAAAGGCAAAGATTTAGGGACTCAAAGGAGCATACCGCTAATGATGAGAACAACTAACCTCATTCCGTGTGATGCTGACAGAGGTATTTAGTGCATCTCAAGACTCCATCTAGCAAAACTCGATTGTTAGGGATTTGCTCCCGATTTTCTTTTTAACCTTTTTTCTTATATTGTCCAGACGTGCAAATCGAGTGTGGATCTGATGGAGCGTCCTCACCCCTCCCTGCGCATGGGGAGACATTCCAGTAGAGGAGGATGCACCCAACTCCTGGGGTTCTCAATTATAAGTCTCTCCCTCTTTAGGGATCGGAAGGGTGGGTGCACACACCATGCGCTCTTACGTACCCTGTATGCGTGTGTGTATAAACCTTCAAGTGTACTTTGCTCTTCAGTTTAGACGTGCAGTTCTTCCAGAAACAGTAAAAACAGTAAGCAATTTCCTTCCTTATGACTCTGCTCAAAACACCATGTGCCGCCTCAGAGCTTCTAGTCCAACGAGCTTCAGTCCTCGATGATGCATTTGATGTGTTAATGCCCAGCCCAGCGATGCCCCTCACTTGTTCCCCAAGGGACACCACCTCAGCCTGCAGTGCCACCATTGGGAGGACTGCCAGGCCCTTCTCCGCTCCAGCAACGCCATTCTCCATCCTCATTGCTCCTTGCAAACAGGTGTACAAGCCTCGGTCCCCCAACACGAAGTTCCCCACCCTGACTCAGCCTCCGTGGAATTGCTGAGCACCCTCAAAGCATGTCACTGTCAGTGATACATTTTTATTCTGTGGAACTCTAACCTAGCCGTGTCATATTGACCTTTTGCTGCATGAGTCCTAAATTATGAAGTCGGTCTTATGGTTTTTGAAACGTAGCCAGCGTTTGTAAGGCTAAACCTTTTACATGAACTTAATTTAAGTGACTAACCAAAAGTCACAGTTCTCCTCAAAAGGAGAGTAAGGACAGACATTTGAATCTCTTTGCCCTCTCCAACGGCCATGGCATCAGGTTCTAAAATAAGCTCGTAATTTTTCCTGTTATTTTAATAATATGGAAATATTAGCATAGTGTTTCTTTTGATAGTGATAGATGGTAATCCATATTTAAATTTTATAGAGAAATTTTATTGTACTGTGATGTAGATATTTATTATCCAGGTAAGGATTTGCCCAGTGTGTATTTTTTACAATTGAAACATTTTACTTTAATCTTTAAAAAAAAAAAAAAAGACATTAAAACACAAAAAAATAGACTAGGGAGAAAAAAAAAAGGTTTGGCCTTATCACAGAATTTTTACTGTGCTGTATAAATGTTTGCAAATGCAAAACGTGTGCATTTCTAGTGTGTTTCCACATTAATTAATGCCGCCTTCAAGAGCAATATCGTGCAGGTAAAACGCTGTTTGTGCTTTCTGTTGCACAGTTAAAGCTGACCCACCTTATGCACAAGACAATCAAATACCAATCTGTCCTCCTCAGGATGGAGATAGTCCTCGTGAAAATTATGGAGCACAATGTGAGATGAAAGAAGACCTTTTACACATGCATTGATAGAGAAATGATCAGGGCATGAACGAGCTGGCGTGACTTTGTACCATTTCTTTCTTTTGATTCTTCCTTATTGACTTGGCATCACTAATTTGATCAGAGTCAAATTAGTGCTCCATGCTTTCCACAGAGAAAACACCTTTATTTCTTTCTATACTGCTTTCATGCCCTGAGGATCAGAAAAATGCTACAGAAGAGAAGATTTACAGTCATTTGAAGATTTATGTTTTGCAAACAGTGTTAAGTGATATTGCTAGATTGGTAATATTTTTTTCAGCCTAAAACTCTGTTGAAATCTGTGATCAAAATGTTTTAAACTATTCAAAAAGAAAATTTGTATATTTGGGAGAAATGAATTTTTACATAGCTTTTGTATGCAGATATCAAATTGTAATTATGAATATAGTGGGCGTAGATAAACTCATAAGCTTAAATTCTAAAAAAGAAGAAAAAAGAAAAAGCTTATAATGGATATACTTTCCTGTCTCTTTCTTTAAATATCATTACTTTCTAAATAGTACAAAATTGCCAGCTCTCGTCACCTCTGTGTTGGAGGGTGAGGCAAGGCAACAGGGCTGTTCTGTTTCATGAACGTCCACTGGAACAAGCACATTTATGTGGAAGAGGAGGAAAGGAGGGAAGAGTTTCTGATGGTAACCTCTTTGGATGGAGCTATAGAGATGGAGGAAGGAGAAAAAGAGGTTTTTGAAACTCAAGAAATATAGTCATTTTCTTATCTCAAAATGTTCCGTAATGACATGGACAGTAGCTACCAAAATTTATCTCAGTCCCCACTGCCATCAACACATGTCAGTTATGACTCTCTGTGACAAGTGACAGAAAGCTAAGTCCAACTGGTTCAAGCATAAAGGGAGTTTTGCTTTTAATACCTGGAAAATCTGAGGAGGTGACACCTCGTGCACGGCTGGATCTGGATGCTCAGCATGTCAGAGTGCCCCACTTTGCCTTTTACTTCATGAAAACTTCATGTTCCAATAGCTTTTCACCTTCCAGGGGCCACCATTAACTCCAGAATTAGCACTATAGTTCCAAATGTAACAGAAAGACAGTTTCCTTTCCCCGCAAATGTCCAATGAAAATCCTGGGACTGATTCTCATGCTAGACCCAAATTGAGTCATGTGCCCATTCCTACATCAAAAACTGGGGTGAGGAGAAGTGACATGCTCA
This sequence comes from Dasyprocta punctata, assembly GCA_004363535.1. Classification (NCBI taxonomy): domain Eukaryota; kingdom Metazoa; phylum Chordata; class Mammalia; order Rodentia; family Dasyproctidae; genus Dasyprocta; species Dasyprocta punctata. The sequence goes on along the minus strand of RJWM01009881.1, from coordinate 358 downwards.
TAAACTGACTCCTGGAACTGGGTGACTGAAAAGATGGCTGATCAGCCCCACCTAAAATAAGGACTGAGAGTTGGGACAGGAATGATTACTCAATGAAAATTCTAAGTCTTGCTGCTCTAGTAAGTGGGGGAGTAATGGTAGGCAAGCAGAAGCAACAAGTGGTCACACCAAAAATTAGTCCGAAAGCACATCCCTATTAGCATGGCTGTGGATACAGTCTCTGATACAGAGGAAGTTCAGCAAGTCGGCTAAAATGTGAACCAAATAAACACTATCCAAAAGAAGTGCTTGATAACCCTCCTCTTGACTCATGAAGAAGGTCATTCCAAGTAAGATGGAGCAAGCATAGATCAGTACA